>CANNZV010002104.1:113742-150290 GCA_947561585.1 Caprella mutica
CCATTCTGATAATTAAAATGCTGATCATGAGTATAATCAGAAGTTTGGTAGAAGTCTGGCCGAGCTTTTCCATTAGCTGCAGCTTCACCTGATTTGTAGTTCACATTTTTCCTACTGGTCATGTTCTTTTCAGTTTTCAGCGTTTTCAGGTGGAATGAATAGGAATCATTCTTTTCCTCCTTCTCTTGAATGATGCTAGGTTTGTCTTTGATATCTTTTGAATGATTTCCTTCAGTGTTGGATATTTGAACTGAACTTTCGCTATTTGATTTAGTTTCTTGAGGCAATTTTTCAGTTTGAATCACCTCTCCTTTTCTCATTTCATCTTTAGCACGAAGGTACTCTAACAGTGTGGCCTCTTCCGATGGATTCAAATCTCTCTCTGAAACGTTCAGACAATCTGCATTATCATTCACTATTTCATCATCAAATTTAAGAGCAGATTTTAATTTGGTTTTCAGAGCAGCACACTTTTCATTAAGTTCATATGAATAATTTACTGTTGCACTAGAATCACCAACATTTGGATGAACTTTATTATCATCAGTTTGCCCATTAGAATTACCTTCAGGAGAATCATAAGCTTCCTTTTCAACTGATATAGGTAGATGACCTGATATACCATTACCATTACTCAAACTATTCACCTGAACATCGTGATCTGTAACTGCATTAGTAACTATTTCATCACTAGGTTCAGATATTCCATTTTGAACTTTTTCTACCACACTAGTTTCTCCACTTGAAATTTTTGCGTCTAATTTCCATACATCAAACTGGTCTTCACTATCACTATAGCTGAGTTTGTGACTAGTGTTCTTTTTCCACTCTTCAAACTGGTTCAAAGAGAGGTGAGGAAGTACAGTCATGTGGTCTGTGGATGTGGCCAACATATTCACATCAGGTAACTCGTAAATCTTAATATTAAGTTTAGTTACAATAGCCTGAACATGTAGCCAATCGTCGCCTTCAGTGGCCAGTATGACACTCTTGCCTTCTGCTCCAAATCTTCCCGCCCTACCAACTCTGTGCAGGTAAGTGAAAGGACTTGGAGGAGGATCCATGGAGATGACTAGAGACACATGGGCTGAATCTAGTCCTCTTGCAGCGAGATCAGTTGCTACTAATATACGACACCTAAAGAGAAAAAATTAGAAATTATACATTTGAAACTACGATTGTGTTTCATTTTGACAAGTTTGGCCATGACAAATAAAATACCTGAATGACACTAGATCGTCAAGGGCCTGTAACCTCTTCTCTTGAGGTTGTCCGCCACACAGCAAAGCAACAGGCATACCACTCCTCTTAAGATTGCTAGCAATAGACTCTGCATTGAGAACAGAGCTAGTGAATATTATGCACTGGCTGAAAGATGTAGACCTAAGAATGGCTTTCACAGGCAACAATTTGCCATTGAAAGCCATACTCTTATGATTAGTAGGTAACTTGTAGATGAACTGTGTGACCCCGAGCAACTGCTCACTGCCCAAAGTAACATGAACTTTAGATCGCATCATTTTTTCAGCTAGTTTTTCTAGAGGTGTAGTGTAGGTAGCAGATGTACACACAACTTGCTTGCTGTGAGGCAAAGCAGTCAGAATTTGCTGCACATCCTGCTTAAAATGATCCAAAAGTTGATCAGCTTCATCTAAAACAAGCAGTCTCATGTTATCCCCAGACATCTTTCCAGAGGAGAGCAGGTGTAGGACTCTGCCTGGAGTTCCCACTGCAATGTGACACACTTTCGGCACTTCCACTTTGGTGCCACCAAAGAAAGTGTGAACCTCCAGTCCTTGGATGTGCAGACCAATGCATTTAATGACTGAGGTAATTTGAGCAGCTATTTCTCTAGTGGGTGCTAATATCAGTACCTGGAAACAGAACATGAAATTGGAAAAATGGTGGTAGATTTAATAACCTAGAAAATAGAGTCACAAAAAATGATATAGACCTGTTGAATGGATTATGAATATTTTTGGTAACAATTAGTTACTTATAAGGAAAACATAATTTCCAGCTGCTTATAACACAATAATGGATTGTAGTTATAGTCTTATAGAACTTATAGTATAGTCACTTATAGCTAAGAAAGACTGAATAGAGTCCGATAGCAGATATTATTCATAGATGAATATGTATAGCTATAATATGAATATCAAAAGCCAAGCAAAATGAGATTAAATTAGTAAGTGGCTAAAAATAGCTTCCATAAAGATTGAATTAAGGAGATTTAAAAATTTTAATAATTTTTCCAACAAGCAAGGATGAAAATATTGTTTTATTGTTTCTTTTATGATTAGATAAGCTAGAGAAATAAAAATTCTTACTTGTATACCATTTGTACCGAAAATTCATAAACTAGATTGTTACATCAATTTAATGGGATTAAAAAGTATCTAGAGTAATTTCAAACCTGAGTAGTTGTGGCACTAGCAACAACCATTTCCAGAGCCAGCACTGTGAACACACATGTCTTCCCTGTGCCACTCTTTGCTTGAACAATCAGATCAACTCCAAATTTTCCAAGAGGAATGGCCTATAATATGGAAAATAGAAATATATCTTATAGGTTCATAGAACACTAGTTGCTTAATAGAGATAGAACGGCTTCTTAAGAACAATGGTAACAATAACACTATAACAGTTTACAAAAGGGAGTCAGATATTCAAAAGAAAAAGTTACATAACAAGAAAAGATCATAAAATAAATGCAGGAAGTAGCTACTTCAACTTAACGAAATCATTGAAATTTATAGAACGAATTATGAGTTTTCCAATGTTGTAATCAGATTTACAAAATCATTACTCCATCACTGTTAAAATGCAGGTGCAATCAATCACCCTGATCCTCAGAGTGCAATGGATCATGAAGAGAGTAAGGTTTATTTCAGGATATTTTTTAACTAGATCCAAACTGAATGTAAATGATTTTACATTAATTACATTGTATTGAATAAATATTTGTATGTAAAAGTTTAATGATTGTTTCTAAGCTGGGAACTCACTTTGTACTGAACTGGACTTGGCTTCGTAAATCCAGCACTGTGTAGTCCTTGTAGAACTTTATCCTTGATGTGCATCTTCTCAAAAGTGACATCTTCCTGTAAGGTGACATCTATACTTCTTTCTTCATAGTTCTTCAGGATATGACCCCACTTAGAAACACTGGGTAATTTGGTTGGCACAGAAATCATTTGATCTTTGGATTTCTCAGCAGAAGGTTCAATACCTTTGCTTTTTGCTTTTGCATTATTTGCTTTAGGCATATTGGGTAACTGGACAAAAAAAATTATTCCATTGCCTGAAAACAAAAGGTAAAAAGGTGAACAACAACTATGGATAACGAAGCTAGGTAAAGAGAAATTAAAACTTTTAACTATGAATAATTCAGTATTAAAATGTGCCACATGTGACAATAAAACATGGAAATTGTCGAACAACTGGACTAAAATTTTGGTATAATATTTACTATAATTTAGAAATAGAATTACATTTCGTAATTTACCTACTTGACCCTCCCTACTAGCCAGTCTGCTGATCCACCAACATTTTCCCATTGTATCCACAGAAAATTAATGGTAGGTAACATAGAAATAAATAGCTAAAAATGATGATCCCGGTCTGCAGAACATGAGACATTTTTAACATTTTCTGTGCAAACAATCCTTAATTTCCTCCTATATTTACATGTATTTCACTGAGGACAGAATCCAAAATTGAGGATTTGTGGAGAACACTTTAGCAATTTCTGCTGTCTGGTAAAAATCCACTGACTTTGTCAGAATATTTTTTTAAAGGAGCGTACACACCACTAGACTTTTTCTAAGCTCCTCCTACTTTTCCACAAAAATACAAGAAAAAACAATATAGGCCCTCCTAATTATTTTATTTTAGTTGGTATCCATGATACCTGGATACCAAATGAAATAAATAACAATTTATCGTTATTCTTATGTTTTCGAGGAAATAGTAGGAGGAGCTTAGAAAAAAACTGGAAAGACTTTTTTATCCGCTTTTCCACCAGACTTTTGATTCAATTAACTACTCCTATCGGCGACATAAGCCCTCCCCCATTTTTTAAACTAGGTAACTAACCTAGGTTATAGGTAATTAGTAACTATTAACTGCCTAGGATAGTTAAAATTACTAATTACCTGGGTTAGTTATTTACTAATTATATAGGTTAGTTACTTTTATTTTTGCCTAGATTAAATAATCACTAGAGAACTACCTACCTAGATTATTAAGATTAGTTAGTTACTAATAAGGGATGGGACGATACCAAAATTTTTGCCAATACCAATACTTTACAAAATCAACCGATACCGATACTTCTCAGCAAGTGCCGATACTTTTAAAAAAGTCCGATGCTTGCAGTTACCGATACCAATACTTGCAGTTACCGATACCGATACTTGCAGTTACCGATACCGATACTTGCAGTTACCGATACCGATACTTGCAGTTACCGATACCGATACTTGCAGTTACCGATACCGATACTTGCAGTTACCGATACCGATACTTGCAGTTACCGATACCGATACTTGCAGTTACCGATACCGATACTTGCAGTTACCGATACCGATACTTGCAGTTACCGATACCAATACTTGCAGTTACCGATACCGATACTTGCAGTTACCGATACCGATACTTGCAGTTACCGATACCGATACTTGCAGTTACCGATACCGATACTTGCAGTTACCGATACCGATACTTGCAGTTACCGATACCGATACTTGCAGTTACCGATACCGATACTTGCAGTTACCGATACCGATACTTGCAGTTACCGATACCGATACTTGCAGTTACCGATACCGATACTTGCAGTTACCGATACCGATACTTGCAGTTACCGATACCGATACTTGCAGTTACCGATACCGATACTTGCAGTTACCGATACCGATACTTGCAGTTACCGATACCGATACTTGCAGTTACCGATACCGATACTTGCAGTTACCGATACCGATACTTGCAGTTACCGATACCGATACTTGCAGTTACCGATACCGATACTTGCAGTTACCGATACCGATACTTGCAGTTACCGATACCGATACTTGCAGTTACTGATACCGATACTTGCAGTTACCGATACCGATACTTGCAGTTACCGATACCGATACTTGCAGTTACCGATACCGATACTTGCAGTTACCGATACGGATACTTGCAGTTACCGATACCGATACTTGCAGTTACCGATACCGATACTTGCAGTTACCGATACCGATACTTGCAGTTACCGATACCGATACTTGCAGTTACCGATACCGATACTTGCAGTTACCGATACCGATACTTGCAGTTACCGATACCGATACTTGCAGTTACCGATACCGATACTTGCAGTTACCGATACCGATACTTGCAGTTACCGATACCGATACTTGCAGTTACCGATACCGATACTTGCAGTTACCGATACCGATACTTGCAGTTACCGATACCGATACTTGCAGTTACCGATACCGATACTTGCAGTTACCGATACCGATACTTGCAGTTACCGATACCGATACTTGCAGTTACCGATACCGATACTTGCAGTTACCGATACCGATACTTGCAGTTACCGATACCGATACTTGCAGTTACCGATACCGATACTTGCAGTTACCGATACCGATACTTGCAGTTACCGATACCGATACTTGCAGTTACCGATACCGATACTTGCAGTTACCGATACCGATACTTGCAGTTACCGATACCGATACTTGCAGTTACCGATACCGATACTTGCAGTTACCGATACCGATACTTGCAGTTACCGATACCGATACTTGCAATTACCGATACCGATACTTGCAGTTACCGATACCGATACTTGCAGTTACCGATACCGATACTTGCAGTTACCGATACCGATACTTGCAGTTACCGATACCGATACTTGCAGTTACCGATACCGATACTTGCAGTTACCGATACCGATACTTGCAGTTACCGATACCGATACTTGCAGTTACCGATACCGATACTTGCAGTTACCGATACCGATACTTGCAGTTACCGATACCGATACTTGCAGTTACCGATACCGATACTTGCAGTTACCGATACCGATACTTGCAGTTACCGATACCGATACTTGCAGTTACCGATACCGATACTTGCAGTTACCGATACCGATACTTGCAGTTACCGATACCGATACTTGCAGTTACCGATACCGATACTTGCAGTTACCGATACCGATACTTGCAGTTACCGATACCGATACTTGCAGTTACCGATACCGATACTTGCAGTTACCGATACCGATACTTGCAGTTACCGATACCAATACTTGCAGTTACCGATACCAATACTTGCAGTTACCGATACCAATACTTGCAGTTACCGATACCAATACTTGCAGTTACCGATACCAATACTTGCAGTTACCGATACCAATACTTGCAGTTACCGATACCAATACTTGCAGTTACCGATACCAATACTTGCAGTTACCGATACCAATACTTGCAGTTACCGATACCAATACTTGCAGTTACCGATACCAATACTTGCAGTTACCGATACCAATACTTGCAGTTACCGATACCAATACTTGCAGTTACCGATACCAATACTTGCAGTAACCGATACCAATGCTTGCAGTTACCGATACCAATACTTGCAGTTACCGATACCAATACTTGTAGTTTTTTAAAGTTTATATTTAAAAAAATCATTGATACTTGATGAGTTATTAAGTATCAATTATTCCTGTAAGTTTAATAAAGTTCTAACTCAAAACTAACACAGTAATGCTCTTTCAATGTAGTATAACATTAAGTGATTTACATATTTCACATTAATTGAAAAATAATAAATAAATAGCTAAAAATCCACCGACTTTGACAGAATATTATTTTCAAAGGGGAAAAATTCCACCGACATGTCAGTGGAATTTACCATGAAATACAGTGCTTTATCACCTGGTAAATAACAAGTAAATCACTCCTAAAACATTCTCAAAAGATACAGATGCATCAGACATCCAGTCTGCAGAATATGGAACATTTTACCAAGACTCTCTGCGGGAGTTTTTGATTGAATTTTTAGAAATTTGTGATCTCTGCAGGAGATCTTGAATTAATTCCTGTTTCATTAATTTAGCTGCGGGAGATTTTGAATTAATTCCTATGTTACCATTAATTTAGCTGCGGGAGATTCTGAATCTGCTACTGAGAGTCAGAGAGAAACTGTCTCTCAAATTAAAATCTCTGCGAGAGGAGAGACGCATTCTGCAGACTGGTCAGACATGAAGCATAAGGATGTTTTCAAGTGTAAAAGCTTCAATAGGAAGCCAAATTTCTCCTTTAAACTTTTAAAGTATCTTAAATGTGGCGACCTGGATCCATTTTCTCACTAAACAGTAAACTGGCGACTTGCCTGCCACATTTTAGAACATGGTTGATTGGGAAAAAATAATAGAACATGTAGGTTGTTGAAAAGTCTCGGACTTTCAGTTCAAAATTTCAGTCTCATGGAAAAAGTGGAAGGAGCTTAGCAAAAAGTCAAGTGGAAAGACTGAAAAAACCTAAGTCTGCAGAATATGGGACATTTTTAACATTTTCTGTGCGAACAATCCTTAATTTCCTCCTATATTTCCAGACTGCAGAAATTGGTAAACTGTTCTCCAAGAAATCCTTAATTTTGGCTGCTGTTCTCAGTATTGTCAGTAAAATACATGTTAATATAGGTCAGGAGGAAATTAAGGATTGTTTGCACAGAAAATGTTAAAAATGTCCCATATTATGCAAACTGGCTATATTTACATGTATTTTACAATTTACTGGGAACAGAAGCCAAAATAAAGGATTTCTTGGAGAACACTTTACCAGTTCCTGCAGTCTGGAATCTGGATTAAAAACCCAACGTCTCACGGTCTCAGGTCTGTACGAGTACGTCAGTCTGTATTTCGTGGTAAATTCCACCGACATGTCTGTGGAATTTTCTCCCTTTAAAATAAAGTTTTTTTTTCTATTTATTCCTATGTTACCATTAATTTTCGGTGGATAATTGGGAAAAATCAAAAATGTTGGTGGATCAGATCATAAGCCAAATTACTGGAAATTTATGGTGGATTTTTCAGCTTTTAAATAAAGTAAGTGGGATTTGGTGCACCAAATACAGACTGGCAAGTACTGCCTTTTAGAGGGAAAAATTCCACAGACATGATGGTGGAATTTACCATGAAATACAGTCTGGGGTGGATCAGCCAAATTATAGGATATTGTTGCCTCTGCCTGTTGGTGGATTTTATCAGTTTTTTTTTAAAAAGTCAGAGATTTTACCAGTTTGCAGAAACTGGTGAAGTGTTTGTATTCGTAGAGATCTCTTATTCTGTTCATAGCAAAATTAATGTAAATATAGAGATTAATTCAGAATTGTTCGTAGCAAAATTAATGTAAATAAAGGAATTAGGGTAAGTTACACTTCGTCGGACACTTTCAGACGCTGCACTTTCGCGATGCCTCACTACCGCATCGTAAGCTTAATGCTATCCAGATGTGAACAAAATGATGGTGCTATATGTTGGTGTGAAGCGTATGTAAGAAAATTTGATGTTGAAAAACGTAAACAAAATTCAGAGGAGTTTTAGTGAAGACAAAAAATAACAAACAATTTCAGTTCATCGGACAAGATTCGATTCAATTTCATAAAGTCGGATGTGATTCGAATCGCGTTTCATAATGTCGGACATCAATTTAAATGTGTAATAGGAGTCGGACACGCTAGATAAAGTTGTATAGGAAACATAATGAATCACAAGAAATTAACTACGAATCAAATTTTAATTATTTTGTATTGTTAGGTATTTCATAAATTGAAAGAATAAATTAAACTATTGTTGATCGTCTCCTTTATTTGAACCTTTCTCAGACTCATACAAAATAAAATAAGTAATCTTAGACTAGTTTACTTTAAGAGTAGGTAACATACCGTATATACTATATTAGTATTAAATTATAAACTTATAAGCGTTTTCTTTAACGTTTATCACAAACATTTTTAATCCTTAGTAAATAGATTCACAAACCTTGTTTTCTATTATTCTCTAAATTAGCTTTGAACTTAAATATTTCATTAAATAAAGCATATTACGTACTAGAAGGTATATGTAGTCGATGCATAGTTTTCTTCGTAGTGGAAAAATAAATGAATATGGTTGCAAATAACTATAAAATGAGTAGCTAGGTAGCTAGTTTCCTTAGTAAACTTAATAACAAAAAATATTTATTCTACTTTATACCTTCTACTTAATTTTTCTTGCCTCCTCTTTTTACCTTCTGAGTCTCTATTTTGAAGCAAACATTACATTTAAAATCAATTTCCTCAATTTCCTGCCTTGTGAGTGATTCATACTCTTCATCTAGACAAGACTTATGGAACCAACGAGGACAGTGGTTGCAGCCCATCCATGCATTTGGATCATCTTTCCCGCTGTCTCCACCACATCCACAACATTCTTCTGGATTAATCACAAGATCGATCTCTTCCTCGTCATCATCGTTATCGAATGTGATAATTTCAGGAGCACCATTGTTATCCGAATCTTCAGAATCAATTGCAGTGCTGAAGAGATTCTTGCTAACCTTATTTTTTTTTTGTTTATTTTGTTTTTTAGTTTCTCTCTCCTGCTTTCTTTTCTTCTTATTTTCTTCCTCTACACGTTTCTCTGTTTGCTTCTTCATCAAAAAATTGGCATAATCAGTTCCACTAACAGCAGAAGGCATGGACGGTTTTGTTTTTTTAATTTGTCTGGTAATGATAACCTGGTCATTAATCTGCAAGTAAGATTTAAAAGGAGATTTGTCAAATTTCTGGTAATATTTGAAGGTTTCGTTTTGAACTGACGTAAGAGTTTCATTTAGTGATGGCAAATTTGAAGCAATGCCCGATGGACCAGGTAATGATGTCAAGTAACTTGGGGCTGAAGCAGAGGTTTCAACATTTCTTACGGCAGGAGAAGAATGCATGCTAGGCTCAAATAGGGTTGAATTATCTGCAGATGAATTGTTAAATTCGGGTACTGGTCGAATCTCTAACTGGTTAACACGTGGTACAGTGAGCTCAGTGTTAGATAGAGATGGAGGATCAGCTTCGTCGTCATTAATTACATTAGGTGGTTCAATTTCACCTCGATTGGGTACATTCACTGCTGGCAGTGGAATATTAGGAGGAAGTGATGATTCTGTCATCTCTCGGAGAACTTTGTAGGATCGCCACAGTTGATCATTGGTCGTATCACCCTCAACGTCGTAGCCTTCGGCATACCTTCTCTCAAATAACTGAATATTTTCTGCTGACATCTCCCCTGTCACTTTTTGGAATGCACGAATAATACCAAGTCGTTGTTCTGCCGAACACTTGTCGTTAGAAGTGTATTTTTCCCGAGCCTTTGAAGGATTGATTATCCTTGAATAATCAATGGCATCAGGGTTGAATGGGATGATACCGCATTTTCGAAAGCCTGAATGAACATTTTCAGGACGACTCTTTGCTTTCTCAAAAGCCTCATCGAACACAGGAAAGAAGTTGGCTCGCGTCATGGTCATATTATACTTGGTTTTGAAATTTGTTAAGGCTTGATTCCAAAACTGCTTGAGAGGGCCAAAGACGCTCACATCGAGAGGCTGTAGAATATGTGAGGTATGCGGAGGGAAGCAGAAAAGAATGACGTTATTTTCCTGACAACACTTTACAACTGCTAAGTTAATATGTGTGGTGTGACCATCCATGAAGAGAATAACCGGAAATTCCACTCCATTTTGTTTCAAGACCTTTATAAAAAGGTTATCAAGCCATCCGTAAAAGGAATCTGAAGATATCCATCCGTTAGGTGTTATTGACACCTCATACTTGGATGGATCTACGCCTTTAAACTGGAAAACTGGTCTAATACCAGGGAAAATAACCATAGGCTTTCGAAAAGTTCCATCTCCTGCTACACACCCCAAAACAGTTATTTGTTCCTTACTCTCTGTTGTTACTGAGTAGACATTTCTATTTCCTCTCTCAGTGATAATCTTCATTTTATTTTTACCTCCAAGAGGAAATCCAGATTCATCTAAATTAAATATACGATGACCATTCTCAGCTTTTAGAAATTCCGATGCTACAATATTGTGCTCTGTTAGAAGGAATTGTTCGAGCTGTATGAACCAATCTCTTATGGTTGATTCAGTCACCTTCCTCTTCAAATGGCCTAAATTTTCAGGTGCACGTGCTGATATTTGAGGATGCCTTTGCATGAAACGGTGAACCCAAGTTTTAGAGGGTAAATTATCGGGGAACAAGCTTTCTTGTAGTACTATTTCTGTTAAAGCAACGTTAGAAATTACAAATAATGATTATGAAAAAATTGGATATTTAAATGCATACAGGCTTATGTAAAAACAAATTAGGTAAGTATAAATTAATTCAAGTAAATAGATACCTTCATCTCTATCTGCTTTGTCAAGCACTTCCTTGATTATATATCTGACATCATTACGTGTTGCTCCATTACCGATTGCTGCTCTGTACAATAAATGTTTAACAAGTCTTTCTTCTTGATAACCATTTAGCTTACAAAGTCTTCCTGTTATATTAAAAGGAAACATTTATTATTATTTTTATACATTACACTAGCTGTTCAATATGGCTATACCTATATAGTATACTATAATTAGTGTAAGAAGTAATTAATTCAGAATAGGCTACCTAAATAAAAATATATTAATATGTAAGTACCATGGATAGCAGTCGAGGGTCCAAATCTTCCAGATGCTCTATCACCAAGTGTTGAGTGAGGAATTCCATACTTTTCAGAAGCTTTACGAATAGTCAAAGTACGATTTTTTATCTCTGCTAAGGCCTTCAATAGAGCATCTTCAGTATAAGAACTGTTAGAACTTTTTTACGAGGTGCCATTTCTACTGAACGATATGCTAATAATTTTGTAAATAGGAATAATGAAGAAAAATATAACCCATTATTTATCTGAAATATTCAAATATATTGTATACAAACTTTATTAATGTTCCTTATTAAACAGTCCTTAAGTTAGTTCATCTACAAGAGATTAAACATGGCTGTCCGACAATTTGAACCTATATTTATAACGATTCAATTCATTCGGACAAGTGTCCGAGTAAAATAGAACTGCTAATATTGGTTACATAATATCGGACAAATCATATTTTTTTAATATGGGGCAACACTGTATAAAACCTTTAGAAAACGAATGGCAACACTCACATCGAACGTAAACAATGGCGGGTTGTGCGAATCAAAGCTAATGGAGTGAAATTATGATTACTTAACTGCACGTCAAATTTGCTGGATGCTCAGTTCAAATTCACTGAAAAGATCAAAATATTCATTTTCGATTCATTAACTTGAAAACTATTATGTGTATTTCTCTGATAATATGGATATAGATATAGTTAAGGATGATTAACACAATGCACTTTGAAGCCACGCTCTCTGATTTCAGACTGTCGAGATATATTCAAATAACTGCCAACTGTCCGACTTAATGAACTGTCCGACGTAGTGTAACTTACCCTAATTCAAAATTGTTCGGAGAGAATATACCAAATATATCCCATATTCTGCAGACTGGAGATTTTATGCACCAAATACAGACTGGAGTCACTGGACCACAAGCATCAGAATTAATTGGATTAGACAACAGGCCCTGAGGCCCATGGCCATGTAAATCGTAATCTACCTATACCTACAATCTTTTGAGACTAATTTTTCTTCACTTATCTAGTTACATCACAGATAACAGATTTATTACAGTCATTTTATAAAATTATGGATAGGGCTATTCAAAATTTCATTCTATAACTTAAGAAGTCTAGGTATAGCTAATTGGTGAATTTCCATAAACTTTGAAAGATGGACCAACAGTCACCTACTTTTTATGACAGCACTCTTGGGTTCGGAGCACGGAGTCTCAGTCTGGAACTCGGCTCAGAAAAACTTACTTACTTACTTACTAAAAAGGACATTCCAAATGATAGAAAGACTAACCGTGCCAGTTAATGATTCACAGAGAAGCAACCCTTAAAGCCACCCACGAATCAAATTTATTTTATTGCTTTAATCAATGAGGCCAATGTTTCTTATCATTTATCTGTCAACCCCATCAAATTTCCAGTTTTATATGCTTTTAAAAAAAAATATAAACAAAACTCTACAGTACCTATTCTACTTCCGAATTACTGATTTTCAGTCCGAAGAAAAAGAATGTACACCATTGTTTTGATTATCATTAGGTATTAGGTATAATAAATCCAATAAATATTCGTGTGAATTAGATAAAATTGGATAAATTTATTATATAAAAACGTACGTGTAAATCAAAACAAAGAGTACCTACCTATATGGTAAGAATCGCATCACCGACCAAATAACACACCTTCTCCTAATTTCCAATTTATTTGAAAACAAGTACTCTCACTACAATAATAAATGTACTCGAGTGTTACCATTGATTTGTACTTTGTTTATTTACAAACAGGAAGTCGCCAGTTATATTGGTTTTTGAACTAAACATAATTTTTTGAGATCAAATATTTTTTGAAGAATATCTATTTATCGACCAAGGTTCATTTAAAAGTTCAATATTTCGACCAGGTATCGTTTACCGACCATGAAATCTATAAATCGACCTGGCTGTTATGTGAAATGTTCGCAAAAAAAACTAAATAGTACATACTTGAATTAATATATACTAAAACATTCATTTTAACTATTAATAATGGTTTTTATTTAGAAAAACAACGCATTATGCTATAAATAAGCAGTTTTAAAATTGTGAATTAGACGTTTTTGAATGTAAAATATGATGAAAATATTTTTTTTCTTTCATTATTTCTATAAATCTAGAAAAGAGGTTTCGTGGATTTCTTAAAATCGATTACACTATTCACTCTATTGCTATTTATAAATTAATTAATTCAAAAGAATAATTATGATCTATTTTTTAAATATATTGGCTCCATGTAATTTTGTTCCAGATTTGTATGACCTTTGAAGGTTCTCTTCAGACTCTGCAAAAATATGAGTTTATCCCATAATATTATAGAACTAGATTACGTGCACTCGGTAGAGCGCATACCTTCGCCACCGCTTTGACCCGTTCTCTCCCAAAATCTAATAAACTGGTAACTGAGTAATGACCAGTCGTCTCACCAAGTTTCATGCAATATGGTTCTTGGTTCAATACTTTTTGAGTTATTGAGTTATAAATGACCATGACCTTTGACCGGATCACTCCCAAAATTCTACCAGGTGGTTCCTGGACTTTGTCCAATCGTCCTATCAAATTTCATACAATTTGGTTAATACCTTTTGAGTTATTGAGTTATAAATGACCTTGACCTTGATTTTTGACCCGATCCCTCCCAAAATCTAACAAAATCGTCCTGTATATTGACCAATTGTCCCACCAAGTTTCATTCAATATGGTTCAATACTTTTTGAGTTATAAATGACCATGACCTTGACCTTTGACCGGGTCGCTCCATAAATTCTACCAGAAGGTCACTGGACCAATCGTTTCGCCGAATTTCAGGCAATTTGGTTGAACACTTTTTCAGTTTTGCGAATAATAGGATGATAAATAAATAAATGCTCAGTAAAATATACCTTCCGCAAACTTGCGAAGGTAACTAATGACTATGATTAATTATCTGCAAACCGCATAAAATTCCGTTCAGTATAAGATAGATCATATGCTTTTTGAGTTGTTGATACTCTGTGTTCAACAATTGTACGAAACACTATAATAAAAAGCTGTAGAAATAGATTGTACACTACATTCTTTCTTTTGATTTTCAATTTGAATTCTATTAACAAAAATTGCGTGTTCAGTTCTAGTTTAAGCTGTAAGTTGCTTCAAGTTTATAACCTTTCTATAAGTTCGTCATATTTTATACCTTAATACACGAAGATTTAAATTGGATTGATTATACCTTTCTTATAGGTAAAATTCAAAACATACTTTGGATTGAAAATTAGCAAGTCGGAAGACAAACGGCTATTGTAGAGTTCTGGATATAAAAATCTTTGAAAGCATATAAAATAAAAACTATGCAATCAAATTCAATGGGGTTTGCAGCAAAATGATAAGAAACATAAGCCTCGTTGATTACTAGGAAGGGAGTTATATCCAGAAGCTGTCTGTGATGAATGGAAGAGAAGGGGAATAGCGTCACTTGGACCCCGAAATGTTGAAATTTGTATTTATGCATTGTCTTTTTGATTTTTTTTACCATATTTATAATTTTTTTAACACTACTTGGAGTTTTAGAGGATAGCACTAGGGTTATGCTCTTCAACTACGAAGTCATAGATTTTGTGTTTTGATAGACTCGTAGGCTTCATTTACTATCACCTCTTCATTTTCCTCTTCCATCTGTGAGTGCAGCCACCGGTGTTTGTGTTCTTTTCGTCACATTCTTTTGTAAGTGAACGCATTCACGGAGTAGCTTTTCTGCATCCATAAACATTATCACCGGTGAAGGTAGATGACGTACTTAGCTCATGAAGCCACTCTCCTTTCTGACTGCTTCTTCCAATACCTTGTATTTAATTTCCTTTCGATGTCAGCGATATGGACCTTGGTTCCAAAACAGAGGTTAAACCCCTACAGAAATTAAATTCAAAAGAAATATTACTAATTAAGGGCCGTACACACGCAGGGTTTTTAAGTCTTTCCACCAGACTTTTTGCTATGCTCCTCCCACTTTTTCCACGAGACTCAAGGGCCGTACACACGCAGGGTTTTTTCAGTCTTTCCACCGGACTTTTTGCTAAGCTCCTCCCACTTTTTCCACGAGACTTAAATTTTGCACCGAAAGTCCGAGACTTTTCAACAACCTACATGTTCTATTATTTTCCCCCAATCAAGCTGTGCAATTTTGGAAATCTTCATATAGTTACTGTCAACTCATAAAATATATTGTAATAACACGATAGGTGTTCATTTTTAACCAATCTTTGCTCCATTCATTTGTTTACCTTTGAGGTAAAGAATTCCCATCTTTTTCTTTTTATAAAAGACTGCCAGTGAAATTGATAATAGTAATGTTTCTTTAAACTTTTTTAAGTATAATATTATATTTTAGTAAAATAACATATTACTATCTTTATTTTATTTATTTCAACATATTACCTATAAGCTAATACCTTTATTTTCTTTATTATAACGCAATACATATTGTACCTACGTATTAATACTTTTACCTAAGCTCTATATAATAGTTAAATTACATTTGTTGAGTGGATTAGGTTAACATTAAATCAAATGAAGTGAAAACAATCTCGGTTAGTTTATTACTAAATATTGTAATAAACTTCATAAAAATTAATTTAGTATTAATTAGTTAATTAGTAACTAACTAATCTTAGTAATCTAGGTAGGCATTTCTCTAGTAATTAATTAATCTAGGTTAAAGTAACTAACCTATATAATTAGTAAATATCTATCCCAGGTAATTAGTAATTTTAACTATCCTAGGTTAAGGTAGTTTATAGTTACTAACTACCTATAACCTAGGTTAGTTACCTAGTTTAAAAAATGGGGGAGGGCTTATGTCGCCGATAGGAGTAGTTAATTGTACGACATGTAAATCCACGAGATTCAAAAGTCAATCCACGTGTGGACACTATTGACTTTTGAATCAAAAGTCTGGTGGAAAAGCGGAGAAAAAAGTCTGGTGGAAAGACTGAAAAAACCCTGCGTGTGTACGGCCCTTAAAAGAAGTTTCAGTATTAGTCCCCTTTAAAGAGGCAGTTCAGTCAATTTTTGTTTTCATAATATTAATGTTGAACGATCACTTAGTAAGAATAAAGAATTCTTGTAGAATTAAACGGTTGAAACAAATATAATAAGCGATATATATCATATTTTATAAATTCGATTTAGTTCCTGCGTCCTCCTACAGATGGCGCCACCACTCTGTACTGTTTGTTTATATTTTACAGCTGATAACATGTGAACAATTTTTCTATCAACAGTATTAACAGGTAATTTATGAAGAGATGGTTTCCTTTTCAAAACTAAATCTAATTGACTCGAAGGACAGTTTTCAATTTCACAAATTCTTTTCACTATTTTCATAAGTTAATAAACGATTCAAGTCTGGGACTGGTTATCATTTTGTTTACGTACTACAATGATTAGTTACGCGGTCCACCTCAGTCGACAGTTTGATTTTGACTGAACTGCCTCTTTAAATTTTGTAGTGCAATCTTCATTGATATAGAATATGATACAAATTCAAATAGAATTTGAGTGGAGGAGCTGAGAGAGAAGGGGTTAATATGATTATATGAGGTACATCAAGTTTAGATATACTAAAAGGTATCTACTAGATAATTCTAACGGTGAAAATGTAATGCTTATAATTTTTATGTAACCATGAAATTGACAAGATATGGTTGAAGTAAGGGGTGGGGGGTATAATTTATCGAAAAGTTACTGGATATACATACTCAGGTTTCTAATTTCTATTATGGTGTGATATAACAAGAAACAAGTACGAATTGTCACACGAATTTTCTTAAAGGAGGCACAGTTAGGATTCAAACATACAAAGTCATGACAATTAAGGAAACTCACCAAATAATCACTGAAGATATATAATTGAACCCAAAAAGAGGCTTATTGATTACTCGGTACTTATATATGGATTACATTATTTTTATATAATTAATAAGATATAATATACGTTTTAATTCCCTAATTACAAGTCAAAGGAAAAATATTGTACACAATTTGCTTTGCCTTTTGGTCATGGAGCATAATCACTGGAATCAGATCGGCTGATGGCGCATAACAAAAATACTTGAGTGACGAGCACCGAACATATACAATTATACATGCGACTTTGGTAGTGATGCAAACACATTAATTGTGTATATGCATAACTGCTCTCGCAAACCTATATGATTATGTGTAATGAATATTGAAGTTTAGTTACCAATTGGCTCGCATGAGATCAACATCTAATCTCAAGTCTTAGTTAGTGAGACAATTGCTTGTGAGTGTTTTAGTGAAGTGCATAGTGAAAATATATATGCTTGATACAGAAATATAATCTCTTTAAAGTTTTAGTTAAACTTATTATTCACCCTAAATACAGTTAAGCATGGACCAGAGGCCTGAGGTCGGAATCATATAGGCAAGGTGGTTCTAGGGCATGGCCATGAGTATTTAGTAGAAAGAGATAAACTGAGAAAAAGGAATCTGAAAGATAAGATACAGAGTAAGATTCTAATCACACGTAACCCATACCGTGGACTGTTATAAGGTTTCACAGTTGATGAGATAACCCAGGGGACCATCACACTTTCTTTAAAATTCAAATCGAAAAAAAACGTATATTTTATATAGCATCCTATTATCACTTCGTACTTTCATACCAAATGTTAAAACTTTTAAATCATATAAAAAATATATAAATGTAAAATTTTATGCGATTTTCAGATTAATATTTACACCATTAAGAAACACCCATTTTTCTCGGAGACTGGAGAGGAACTTTAAGTATAGGATATGAAAATGTTATTAGATTCCATATTTATAAATTATACTTTACCTTATATTTAAGGAACAGTTTCAACACACTCATATTAATATAAATTCGTACCAACTTCCATAGCAATAAAAAAACATCAACCTGTCAATTTGATTTGTTTTAGGAATTCCATATTTAATTAATATCTCACAATGTGTGTTTTTTTTATTAATTATCAAATAATTTTCTAACAAAACACTTTTTAGTGTGTGTGTGACTTATTATTTCAATTTTGACATTATTATTAATCTATATGTATAATAATTGTAAATACACTTTTTTGTATTGGTCGACAAAGCGTATTAATTAGCTTGGTCGACATTATGATTCTCGATCTCATATTTCCGACCAGTTGGTCGATGATTCGATTTGTATAGGTATTGTAACGATTTTCTGACCATTGAAAAAAATATTTTACTAACATTTTCTTCACCTAATAAAGAAACCAACTTCTGGTTACACTCATTGTTAACTAATATTAACAATCAGAATTGCGGTCGGCAAACGATAACGAAGTAAGATTGGCTTCGACCAATTGAGTCAATAAGCAGTCACAGGGTTCATTTTTTCACGTTTCATCAAATGATAAACCTAATTCTATATTTTTAGAGTTCTGATGATGCGTTCACCTCGCTGAATAGATCAAAATGTTCGTAAATAATCAGCAAATAAGATAAGAATTCACCTGAGTAAATAATTATAATTTTAAAGTTAAACACAATTTGGTCGAAATAGCGGTTCGGTCGGCGATTCGATTCTTACTCTATATGTCACGCGCGTTTGAGTGATCTGCCATATCGACCGATTTCACTGCACAATCTATTGATCAATAGTTTGCGCAGCCATCGATCGATTGCTGCGCTTTCGAATGATATGACTTTTTTTTAAGTTGGTACATCGAATTAGCACATTTTATCGCGGATAACAGCACAACCATCGATCGATTTCTGCGCGTTCGAATGATACGGATTTGCTCAGTTTATGCATTTAAATAATTGTTTTGTTTTTAATGGAGAAATACTTTTAAATTCTTTTTTTGTATTCTATAAGGCAACCATCAGTAGATTGTTGCGCGTTTGAATGATATGGATTTTGTTAGTTTACGCATCTAATAGTTACATTTAATAGAGAAACCATCAGTCGATTGCTGCGCGTTTGAATGATATGGATTTTGTTAGCTTATGCATCTAATTGTTACATTTCATAGGGCATTCATCAATCGATTGTTGCGCGTTAGAATTATATGGATTTTTTGGTTTGTGGATCTAATTGTTTCATTTAATAGGACTACCATCAATCGATAGATACCATCAATCAAAGTTCCACTGGGAAAATTTAACTGTGGAAAATTAACTAACAAAATCCAATATTATAAAATAAACCAGGAACTTTCCCCTAAGATATTACTTGAAAAAACTATTCAATAAATTGTGTTCATATTTTCAAAACAAAATTGCTTAGTTGACCGCTAATCAAATAATCATTTATCTCTGCTCAATGTTAAAGGTCCTCTCCAGGCTCCGAAAAAAAATGAGTTAATAACATAATATTATAGAACTATAAGGTCTACGATCATTATTCTGCAAACCGCATACAATTCGGTTCAGTATATATTTTATAATTTGTTTTTAAAGTTTTGTTAATACTCTGTGAGCAACAATTGAGCGAATCACTAATCTGATGCTCAAGAAGAAGATTGTACCCTCTTTGTTTTGATTAAAAAATTTAATTTTATAAACAAACAATGCGTTTTCGGCCTTTATTTTAGATATTAATTGTTTCCTAAAGTATATAAACGTTTCTATTATAAGTTCATTCAATTTAATATCTTCACACGAATATTAAATGGATTTATTAAACCTAATACCTAGTTGACAATCAAAACAAATGGTGTACATTCCTTTTCTTCAGGCTGAAAAATTCTTAAATTAGTAAGTCGGACGTAAAATAGGCTTTGTAGAGTTTTGATTATGAAAATCTTTAAAAGCATATAAAATTAAAAATATGCTACCAAATTCGATGCGGTTTGCAGCAAAATGTTAAGAAACATTAGTCTCGTTGAATAAGGCAATAAAAATATTTATTATATTTTAAAACCAATAAGGCTATGGTAATTGGAACTATATTTGTGCGAAGCATTCGTGTAAACTTCTGTTCCTACATTTTTTATATATGTAACAATTAGATGCATAAACTAACAAAATCCATTACATTCAAACGCGCAACAATCGATTGATGGTTGCCTTATTAAATATAAAAAGTGTTTAAAAGTATAGCATAAAGTAAGAAACTCTGTGTCATTCGAACGTGCAGCAATCGATTGATGGTTGGGCTTTCGATCGATTGCTGCACACTCTATTGATCAATAGATTGCGCAGTGAAATCGGTCGATATGGCAGATCACTCAGACGCGCATGACATATATATTCGTGTAAAATATACAATTGTATAAACTTATTATAGAAACGTTTATATTCTTTGGGAAACAATTAATTTCTTAAACGAAGGCCGAAAACGCATTGCTTGTTTATAAAATTCAAATTTAAAATCAAACCAATTAAAGAGTGTACACTATTCTTCTTCAGCATAGTGTTTAAGTAATTTGTACTATTGTTGCTCACAGAATATTAAAAACTTCAGAAGCAAATAATAAAATATACACTGAACAGAATTGAATGCGGTTTGTAGAATGAATAATGATCCTAGACCAAAGTTCTATAATATTATGTAATAAACTAATTTTTTCCTGGAGCCTAAAGAGATCCTCTCCAGGCTCAAGGAAAGAATGAGTTTATTACATAATATTATAGAACTAAGGTCTATAATCATTATTCTGTAAAACCTTTAAATGTTTTAAATGATGGCTGTCACGAAATATGACACCTTCCAAATATAAAAATTATATACGACTCCTCGATTTTAAAATGTGATATTTTGGTGATTGGAAAGAGATGGCTGTCACGAAACACGACTCCTCATGTTATAAGAAACTTAAGACCAACTGTTTATACCATTCATAATTTAAGTACAGTTCAATAAGTACAATTTAATAAACCTTATAATACTATGGCTAATTAATATAGAAAATATGCGCCATATTCAAATACAAAATAAAAAGGTATTATTATTCAGTTAAGTAGTAATTATTTATGCAGTAATGAGTTTGACTATTAGAGGAATTGAAAGAAACAAATATAGATCGAGCTTAAAGAGAAAATATATTCCTTAATTTAATATAATAAGAGAGAGTTTATTTAGGAAGAGAGACAGAAGGTGTTCATGTATGTATTACACTCGGACCAGAATGTCTGGCGCGAGGAAATTACATAAAATGTAAAGTGATGAGGAACTAGGGAGAAATTATTACGCACGTCATCACTGTGATATTGGCAACAATGGAATGGAAGACGCACAAAGCCAAGCAACCGCTTCCTTCCGTTAGGAAGAGTTGCGAGAAAACTCAATAATAACAATTACAAATTTATTATTCTACGACTGTTAACTCAACTAAAGCTATAATAAAGAACACATTATAACTACATATAATAATGAATCTAAATATATATATATAAATTACAGTTGACTACCTAAATTTTGATATGACCATATAAGGGAATAATTTTAGATAAAGGCTCTGATTGGCTATTGATGACGTAATACTGCAGACAAGGAAAGGGGGTTGGGGTAATTAAGTCCACTGTACGGAAAAAAGGGAAGACTAAGGATGATGCAATAATTCAGATTATTGCGTATGTAAAGAGAATCGCTACAATACAATTAAATATCCTTTATTAAACTTTATAATACAATTAATTAATATCCTTCATCTAATGTTTGAAGCAATCACATAAATAAGTTGGCATAGTTTGCCGTAACTATGATACAAAAATTTATTATAATATTTATTCTAATTATTATTGAATTCAAATGATTTCATTACTAATAATTGAAAGTAAATTAAAAGGAGTCGGATTGTTTTAACATCGTCTCTATATAAAGTAATTCTTTGAGGCAACTACTAAATGGAAAATAAAAGTTAAAAGAAATTTAAAGATAATAGTTTTTAATAAAGAAATAACCACACTCTCTTACATTATGTTGGGCGACATCAGTTCTCAAATTAATTCCTAAATTTATACATGAACAATTTGAAAAATTAGTAGGCCTTTTAATTGCTAATCATTTTATACTGCAGTATATTAAAGTAAATGGAGTTCGTTAGTTAACGTTTTGAATAGAGGAAGCTTCCAACCGTTATATGGTTTACGGTGGAGCTTAAAAGCCAATTGTATTAGGTAGGAGGCTTGTAAATTCTAATGTTTGGGGTTTGCAGAGTAGTGAATCATCACTTTGCTCAGCCCTTGTTGTTTAGCATCCTGCATCGCCTTGTAAGGGACCGC
The DNA here is from genome assembly GCA_947561585.1 of Caprella mutica. Taxonomy (NCBI): domain Eukaryota; kingdom Metazoa; phylum Arthropoda; class Malacostraca; order Amphipoda; family Caprellidae; genus Caprella; species Caprella mutica. The sequence goes on from CANNZV010002104.1 coordinate 136,736, forward strand.
AGAGCTTCCAGGGCGTAAATGGTGCGATGATGAAATCTCAATGGTGATGAATCGATGATGAAGTAAGGTGATGAATCGATAATGAAGTAAGGTGATGAATCGATAATGAAGCAAGGTGATGAATCGATGATGAAGTAAGGTGATGAAGTCTCAATGGCAGAGTATGAAATATAGAGAGCATTAGATTAGCAAAGGGTTAAGTGTACCCAATCTTTGCCAGAGGAGTGAAGGTTTACAAATTCCTAATGAGAGTGTGGCATAAATTTTCTTCATATATAGCTGTCATGAAAAGCGACTCCCCTGAATTTCTCCTGTATGAATTCTGAAGAGATACGATTTAATTACCATGTGAGGAGTCGGATCTTATTTTTGTATTCCAAGGGAGTCGTGTTTCGTGACAGCCATCTTTTTCCAAACACCAAAATATCATATTTTAAGATCGAGGAGTCGGATCGAATTTTTGTGTTTCAAAGGAGTCGTATTTCGCAACTGGGCCAATCTAACGCTAAAGAAAAAGATTGTACACTCTTTGTTTTAATTTCAAATTTGAATTTTATAAAGAAGCTATGTGTTTTCGGCCTTCGTTTAAGATTTTATCATTTACTGAAGTATATAATCGTTTCTATTATAATTTTCTCCTCGTTTATAGTACCTTTATACGAATATTAAATGTTGGATTCATTATACCTACCTATATAAAGGCTAAAGCTGACATTCAAAACAATCGGTGTATATGTTCCGCGCAATTTGCGGATTTTGCAGCATCTTATGAATGCGCTGCGCGTTTTTAGGATCTTGAAAATGTGCAACATTCCCAGGATTGTCGCTCATTTCCTATTAAGATCTGAAAAATGCACAGCAGATTATCGCTTGTAATACCATGTATTTTCATGGAAAACATTTTTTATTCAATTTAAAAGACGATATTTTTTTTGAATATATGAATTTTTTTGAGTAAGCCATTTTTAGGTACCTTTTTTTAAAAGAAACAAAGGAGGTTAATTCCAAAAGTTTGGTAAATTCCTAGTTCACGTCCCTATTTCATTTAACTAGGAAACGATCCAAATGCCTCTTTCCTATTTCACGTCCCTAATTGACTAATTTAATTATTTTATCTGATTAAAAATAAAAGTATCTTGACTACATATACAAATAATACCAAAAAGGAATAATTGAAATTGAAATTCATCAAATTTATACAGGTTCAGAAAATGACTACAGATTGTATTACGTACAGTGTTTTTTTTTTTCTTTTTGCAAGATTTTGAGCCCCCACTAGGAATATTTGAAATAAGAATTTAGAAGAAACAAATATATTTTCTTGAAGATATGGCTTAGTACTTACATTTCATTTATTACAAACTTCTAAAGGCTATCTACAGAAGGTGTTGAAAATGGCCTCCGGAATCCTTTAGTTAAAGTCTTGCGCGCTTCAAGACGCTCTTCGTCACCCTCTTAATTATTGTTGCGTCATAATTTGCAGATGAGAATCCATATGATATTGTTGAACGAAACTATAGAATTGACAAAGCAGTAATGATATTTGTTGCGATCGTGGACGGAAAATTCTATTGTCCAAACATTCATCGATGACGACGGCCCTCGTGTCTCTGTTAATGGTTCCTATAACATGGCTTTGCTGAAAGAAAAAGTGTGGCAAACATTTTTGGGCCACTGCAATATGATACAGACTCTGTTGTATGCAAGATGGTGCTCCATCTCAATGTACAAGAGCTGCTAAGCAGTTCTTGAAGAAGAATTTCAAGAACGAGTTACCAGAAGAGACACTGAGATCTTCTAACCAGCACTCAGTAAGAACTCAATCCTCTTGATTTCCATTTCTGGGCTACAACACAAAATATTTTGTATTTTGACGCAGTAACAATTGAGAAGGCGACGAACACTCGAAGGGCGTCTTGAAGCGTGCAGGACTTTGACTACAGGATTCCGGCGGCCATTTCCAACACCTTCTGTATATAGCTTTTAGAAATATTTTGAATGAATTTCAAATAAGCTTGTATAACATGAAATGTAAGTACCAATAAATAAGCCCTATCTTCAAGAAAATATATTTCTTTCCTCTAAATTCTTATTTCAAATATTCCTAGTGGGGGCTCAAAGTCTTGCAAAGGGAAAAAAAACACACTGTACCTATATATAAATCAAATAAAATAAAATCCATTAAAACAGTACGTTTACGTTTACCGGAGCCTGGAGAGGACCTTTAAAGGTCCTCTCCAGGCTCCGGGAAAAAAATGAGTTTATTATATAATATTAAAGAACTAAGGTCTACGATCATTATTCCGAAAACTGCATACAATTCGGTTCAGTATATATATTATTATTTACTTTTAAAGTTTTTTAATATTCTGTGATCAACAATCGAGCGAATCTCCAACCTGACGCTGAGAAAGAAGATTGTTCACTCTTTGTTTTGATTCCAAATTTAGATTTTTAAACAAACCATGCGTTTTTGGCCTTCTTTTAAGATATTAATTGTTTCTAATAGTATATAAACGTTTCTGTAATAAGTTTATCTGAATTTGAACCTTTAAACGAATAATAAATAGAATTATTAAACCAAATACCTAGTTGACAATCAAAAAAAAATGGTGTACATTCTTCTTCTTCAGACTGAAAATTAGAAAGTCGGTAGTACAGTAAAATTTGTAGAGTTTGGATTATAAAAATCTTTAAAAGCATATAAAATTGAAAATATGCTATCAAATTTTATGGGGTTTGCAGTAAAATGATAAGAAACATTAGCCTCGTTGATCTAAGCAATAGAAAATTTGCTTGGAGGGGACCTCTAAGTTTAGTATTTGATGCAGTAAAATATAAGGATATTATTTTGAAGGATTTATAACAACCTTTTATTCTATTATTAATGTCCTTTTACCGATTTATCAACAAGAGAGAAAAAGTTAATTTGTCCAATGCTTTACCAAAGTTTTAATATATCCTATACCTATGTAAATTAATGACTGACCTAATATACAACTTAAGGGTAGATAAGGAAATATAAGGTCCTCTCCAGGCACCGGGAAAAATATGAGTTTATTACATAATATTATAGAACTAAGGTCTACAATCATTATTCCGCAAACCGGAACTGCATACAATTCGGTTCAGTATATATTTTATTATTTGCTTTTAAAGTTTTTTAATACTATGTGAGCAACAATTAAACGAATCACTAAATAACCTGATGCAGAGAAAGAAGCTTGTACACTCTCTGTTTTGATTGTAAATTTAGATTTTTAAGCAAACAATGGGTTTTTGGCCTTCGTTTAGATATTAATTGTTTACTAAAGTATAAAAACGCTTCTATAATAAGTTTATCCGATTTTATACCTTAATTTACAAGCATATTAAATAGATTTATTAAACTTAATATATACCTATGTTGATAATCAAAACAAATGGTGTACATTCTTCTTCTTCTACTGACTGAAAATTAGAAAGTTGGAAGTAAAATAGGTTTTGTAGAGTTTTGATTATAAAAATCTTTAAAAGCTTATAAAATTAAAAATATGCTGTCAAATTTGATGAGGTTTGCAGTAAAATGATAAGAAACAATAGCCCCGTTGATTTAAGCAATTAAAAAATTTGCTTGGAGGGACCTTTAATTTAGACATTGATAATGAAACTCTCGTTGCTAAAAAATAAATAAATAGGCAATTAATTCCAAACTATTTATTAAAAATGATTCAATTTATTGGTAATTATAGATTGAGATTTGATAATTCACTTTCAGTGTAGTTTGATGTGACCGTAAGTGTACGCGCGCTTTTTCGAACATAATCACATGGTGTATGCTACAAACCAGTTATTTTTATTATGTTATCTATTATTGTAATCTTGTTGTAATTTTCATCTAGGTAGGAGCACACTGTTAGTCAGGAACTTAGTAAATTGTTATACCTTTCTGTACCTAGGTATTTATTGTCATTGATATTAGAAAGTATACTATCCAGTATCTAGCTAGGCCGCTAAGGTAGCGTAGGTAGCCTAGTTACAATTCTAATTACGATGTATTGAGAGGCGGTTCGTTCACTAGTTGGTGTTCGTAGAGTCGTTGTTACATTTCTGATTATTAGCTACCATTATATTGGTAGGTAGAAGGTTAGCTCATAGAGAAAAGTTTGTAATGTGTTAATGTCACGCGCGTTTGAGTGATCTGCAATATCGACCGATTTCGCTGCGCAATCTGTTGATCAATAGTTTGCGCGGCAATCGATCGATAGCGCAACCATCGATCGATTCCTGCGCGTCTGAATGATATGATTTTTTTAGTTTGTACCTACATCAAATTGGCACATTTTATAGCGTATATCAATCGATAGCGCAGCCATTGATTGATTTTTGCGCGTTCGAATGTTACAGGTTTTCTTTGCTTATGTATTTAATTAATTGTTTTGTTTTTACTGGAAAAATACTTTTTTTATATTTAATAAGTCAACCCTATCAGTCGATTGTTGCGTGTTTGAATGATATGGATTTTCTTAGTTTATGCATCTAATTATTACATTTAATAGAGCTAACAAAATCCATATCATTCAAACGCGCAACAATCCCAGTCTGCAGAATATGGAACATTTTTCCAAGACTCTCTGCGGGAGTGTTTGATTGAATTTTTAGAAATTTGAGATCTCTGCGGGAGATCTTGAATTAATTCCTATGTTACCATTAATTTAGCTGCGGGAGATTTTGAATTAATTCCTATGTTACCATTAATTTAGCTGCGGGAGATTCTGAATCTGCTGCTGAGAGTCAGAGAGTAACTTTCTCTCAAATTAAAGTCTCTGCGGGAGAAAAGACACATTCTGCAGACTGGCAACAATCGACTGATGGTTCTCTATTAAATGTAACAATTTGATGCATAAACTAAGAAAATCCATATCATTCAAACGCGTAACCCAGTTTGTACTTTGTGCACCACTGCACTGAACTCCTCTGACTTTTTCAAAAATCCCAGTCTGCAGAAATTAGAATATGTGAGATATTTGGGATATTCTCTCCGAACAATTTTGAATTAATTCCTATATTTACATTAATTTTGCTACAAACACTTCTGAATTAATCCCTATATTTACATTGATTTTGCTACGAACAGAATAAGAGATCTCTACAAACACTTTACCAGTTTCTGCAGACTGGCAAAAATCTGAGAAATAGCTGCCAACATTTTTCATCAATTTGTCTAGTCCTCCAACATTTTTCCAGTTTCTCCTCCAAAAATTAATGGTAATATAGGAATTGATGGCTAAATATCCTCCGACATTGCAGGAATTTTTTTATTAGAGAAATTGAATATCTCCCGAGATATCATTGGAATTTACCACCAAATACAATCTGGCGCGTAACAATCGACTGTTGGTTGACTTATTAAATATAAAAAAGTATTTAAAAGTATTTTTCCAGTAAAAACAAAACAATTAATTAAATACATAAACAAAGAAAACCTGTAATATTCGAACGCGCAGAAATCGATCGATGGTTGCGCTATCGATTGATATACGCTATAAAATGTGCCAATTTGATGTACAAACTAAAAAAATCATATCATTCGAACGCGCAGAAATCGATAGATGATTGCGCTGTCGATTGATATCCGAGATCAAATTTGCCAATTTGATGTAGCTACAAACTAAAAAAAATCATATCATTCGGACGCGCAGAAATCGATCGATGGTTATGCTATCGGCTATCGATCGATGGCTGCGCAAACTATTGATCAACAGATTGCGCAGCGAAATCGGTCGATATTGCAAATTTGCAGATCACTCAAACGCGCGTGACATTAATATTGGACACAGCAAAATTACTTGGTACTTACCGTTGTAGGTATCTCTTTTAGCCCGGTTACACCTTTAGTTAAACCATGTCATGTGACAGTGTGACTCGAGTTTCATAGTGTGTCTGTCCAGACCAGTCTGCAGAATATGGAATATTTTTGAATTTTCTAAGACTCTGCGGGAGTTTTTGATTGAATTTTAGAAATTGGAGATCTCTGCTGGAGATTTTGAATTAATTCCTATCATCCTATGTTACCATTAATTTAGCTGCGGGAGATTTTGAATTAATTCCTGTGTTACCTACCATTAATTCACCTGCGGGAGATTCTGAATCTGCTGCTTAGAGTCGAAGAATAACTCTCACAAATTAAAATCTCTGCGGGAGAAGACACATTCTGCAGACTGGTGTCCAGATTGTATTTGATGGTAAATTCCAATGATATGTTGGCAGATATGAGATATTCAATTTCTCTAATAAAAAAATTCCTGCAATGTCGGAGGATATGATCTTATGAATCCGAGGATATTTAGCTATTAATTCCTATATGCTAGATCACCATTAATTTTTGGAGGTGAAACTAGAAAAATGTTGGAGGACTAGTCTGACTAGACAATTGATGAAAAATGTCGGCAGTTTTTTCTCAGATTTTTAAAAAGTCACTCGTCAGAGGAGTTCAGTGCACCAAATACAAACTGGGTGTCTGTTAAACCCCAGTTTGTATTTGGTGCACTGAACCCGGTTTGCAGAATATGGGAGATATTTGAGATATTCTCTCCGAACCATTTTGAATTAATCCCTATATTTACATTAATTTTGCTACAAACAGAATAAGAGATCTCTACGAACACTTTACCAGTTTGCAGTTTCTGCAGACTGGCACTGAACTCCTCTGACTTTTTCAAAAATCTGAGAAGTAACTGTCAACATTTTTCATCAATTTGTCTAGTCCTCCCAACATTTTTCCAGTTTCTCCTCCAAAAATTAATGGTAACATAGGAATTAAATATTAATAGGTAAATATCTTCTGACATTGCAGGAATTTTTTTATAATAGAAATTGAATATTTCCCGAGATATCATTGGAATTTACCTCCAAATACAATCTGGGTTAAACCCAATTACCTTAACCTAATTAGGGTCACGCAGGCCAGTCTGCAAAGGCAGACTGGTGCAAAGCATGCATAATAGGGTGGCTCGAAAAACAAATTTTTTGAAATCACATTATCAATTTATCCTTAGTGCGAAAAAGTTGCGGCTGCGAAATGATGAGAAAGTGCTTTGTGCAAAATCTTAGCTCAATCAATGAAAATCTTGAGGTTCCTTTTGTGCCAGACGGCAGACTGTATTTCAAATTCATGGTTAATTCCACCGACTTGTCGGTGGAATTTTTCTGCATTGAAAATAATATTCTGGCAAAATCGGTGAATTTTTAGTTACTTATTCCCCAGTCTACAAAGCATTCACAAATTAAATCACAGTCAGTCTCCAGATATTTAATTTTTGGAGCAATTTCTCTTCAAAGATTCCTAGTTTCAGAGAATGTTCATCGAGTCTCCATTTGCCAATATATCTTTTTTTTTTTCAAAAATAAATCAACAAAAATTAGTAATGCAGTTGCCAGTCGTCATAATTTAATTCCAATTTTGAAAGTCGACAGTCATCAATATACCTATATTATTATAACTACCTAAATTAATTGAGAGCGTATCAGCCAATCAGAGAGAGGCATACAACTGATATCAGCCATTCACAGAGAGCCTGAGAGAGGCATACTTTCTTTCATAGTTATTCATTTGTTTTTGTTTTCCGATAATTAGTCGGAGAGCATCAAATTAAAATAACAAGTAGTGACCACATCATTCATAACAAAAGAACACCAAAAACAGAAACCCGATATACAATTTGAATTGTACATTGTGCGTGGAGCGTGCCATATCAAAACAAAATGGCTGCTTTGCTTACATTTCAACAAAGATGCGCGGTTCTGCCGTTTATGATTATGAGTCACCAATTTTAATTTTAAATCTAATTCAAGTGCTCATTAGTCCTCTATATAGGTGAAAGATACTTATTTTCACAAATTTCAAGTCGACAATTAATCGGCGACTTGGTACATACTCTTGAACTAGGCAAAGATTTACAAATTTCTCTCCAAAATGGTCACAAATATTAAAATTCTCTCCAATAATTACATGTAAACATAAGAATTAACTAGAAAATTTTCACCAGATAATTCAGGAGACTAATTTCAAGGCCTCAATAGTTGCTGGATAAACTTCACAACTTCATGCATCTTTTATATACTGGTTTATTCCTACCTATGTTACCATTAATATTTGTTGGAAAAATGGGTAAAATGTTGGTGGGTAAAATTTCCAGCCAAATTACTGGAAATTTTAAATTTATGGTTTGATTTCTTCAGCTTTTTCTTAAAGTCAGTGAAATTTTGTGCACCAAATACAGGCTTGCACTTGTGCATGGCACATGAAGTTTAATTGTATAAATATATCTTATTTTGTTATAATTTTGAAATTTAGTGCACTTAAGGTAAAATAATTAATAATCAGCTTTCACAAGTTTCATTGTATTCATAGGTCTCCAGACTGAGAGACTCCATGTTTTAAAGTGTGGACAAAGATGCCATCCTCGCCAGTATATTAGCGACTTTTGAGGGGTTAAATAAGGTGGAAAACCTGTAAATAAGTGACAAAATAACAAGTAATTCACTCCTTAAATAGTCTCAAGAGATACACATGCATCAGGCATGAAGCATAAGGATGTTTCCAAGTGTAAAACCTTCACTAGGAAGCCAAATTTCTTCTTTAAAGTATCTTAAATGTGGCAACCTGGATACATTTTCTCACTAAACTGGCAACTTTCCTGCCACACTTTAAAACATGGATAAGTCTATTACACAGACTATTATATTAGAGATTTGATCAAAATTGATAAATATTTAGAGGTTCCACAAAAGTGTAGAAAAATAATTTATCATTCAAATTTTGCAATTTTTTGTTGATAAATAAGTAATAGATATCAAATACATATAAAATAATTGCATTTACTCCATGATTAACATTCAGCAATATCATTTAATTCATGAATCATAATATATATGTCACGCAATCTACTGATCAATAGTTTGCGCAGCCATCGATCGATTGCTGTGTGTTCGAAGGATATGCTTTTTTTAGATTGTACATAAAATTGGCCCATTTTATCGCGGATATCAATTGATAGCGCAATCATCGATAGTTTTCTGTGCGTTCGATGTACGGATTTTCTTAGTTTATGCATTTAATTATTTGTTTTGATTTTAATGGGAAAATACTTTTTTTTATATTTAATAAGGCAACCATCAGTTGATTGTTGCGCGTTTGAATGATATGGATTTTGTTAGTTTATGCATCTTATTGTTACATTTAATAGAGCATCCTGTTGTTCAAACTAACCAGTATGAAAAATCTACCTAAAATAATATAAACCAGTTATTGCTTATCAATACGGTACTCACCAGTTATTAGGTAATATTTCAGGTTTTTATCATAGCACACCAACCAGATCGACAACAAAGAATGCAATATACTTAAAGTCCGGCCTATACAAACCAAAACAGACAAGACAACACCAACAAGCTTCTCTTCTGACAACAATCACGTGACTGAATCCTGAGCTTCATACACACACACAACCGCCACGTCACACTCTAGCGGGATTGTCTCATCACACAAAATTCGACCACACAACCATCAGTCGATTGTTGCGCATTTGAATATGGATTTTGTTAGTTTATGCATCTTATTTTTACATTTATATAATACTTATTTATAAAAATTGCCAAATTTGAATGAAAAATTATTTTCCACACTTATGTGGAACCTCTAAATATTTATCAATTTTGATCAAATCTTGAATAGGTATAATAGCCTAATAGACTTATAAATACAATGAAACCTAAGGAAATTTGATTATTTTACCCTAAGTGCACTAAAATTGTAACATTATAACAAAATTAGATATATTTATACAATTAAACTTCATGTGTCATGCGGAACCTCAAGATGTTAATTGATTGAGTTAATTTTGCACAGAGTATTTTCTCATCATTTCGCAACTTTTCCGCACTATGGACATTGACAATGTGATTTAAAAAAAATTGGTTTTTGGCCCCGTTATGAGGCCAAATCCACTATCAGTCTCCAGATATTTAATTTTTGGGGCAATTTCTCTCCAAAGATTTTCGAATTTCTCTGCAAAATGGCCAAAAATCTTAAAATACTCTCCAATAATAACATGTAATGATGTAAACATAGAAATTAATTGGATAATTGTCGCTGTATAATTCAGCATCTTGGTTCTCATATTGAAAGTACAGGCATCCGCCGCTTTAGTTACCACATCACAACTCAGTTTTATTACCAAACTGTAACTAAAGTGAGGTAAAGTAACAAGAAATTTATAATTGTCACTCCTGAATTATATATCTCATTTTATATGAGTTATAATGAAAATAAAAGCATACAGAAAATATATACTGAACTAAATTTTATGCGGTTTGCAGATTATTGAACTTAGACCTTAGTTCTATACTATTATGTAATAAATTCATTTTTTCCGGAGCCTGGAGAGGACTTTTAATTATTACTCAATAAAATGAAGAGTATTTGAAGACTAATGTATTAAGAGTTACAATAAAACCTCTATGGTTTTACAATATATGTTTCAGCCTACGTATAAACACTACAAAGTACAAATTAACTTGTGAAATTTTAAAAAATTGAAGATTTAATATGGTACTTGGTAAGACAACATTAAGTAGCTAAATATCTAGCCCAATAAATAAATAATCGGGAATTGTATCGAGAAGAAGATAGATTTAGTTAGAATCTGAATCGTATCAGAATCTTTAAAAATCTTGGTATCGTCCCATCACTAGTAAATTCCTCCGACTTGTTGGTGGAATTTTTTCCTTTTGAAATTAATATTCTTGCAAAGTCGCCACTCTGGCCAGGTAATAAAGTATGTCCAAACTCGCCATTTTAATGGCAAGTTTGTGACAGTTTTTTAAGCCCTTCAATTGCAAATGGTGAGATATATCTAATTTTTTTCCTATGCTACCATGTTATTTTGGAGAGAATTTATGATAATTTGATCATTTTGGAGAGAAATTTGGTGATTTTTGGAGAGAGCTAGAGAGACTAATGGAGTGTTTATGAGCCATAATATTTTACTTGGTACTCTGATAATTTTACTTGGCACTTTAAACCAATCCACCCTGAATGTTTTCATTAATTTTTCATATTTTCAGAGTTTATTTTTTACTAGTATATTGATACACATTATTAAACTACATAATCAAGATGAAATCTGCAGAACAAATACAGTATTCTGATAAGTACTATGATGACAAATTTGAATACAGGTGAGATGCATTGAAAGATGCTATACCAGACTATATGTTATACTCATCTAAACTTTTAACTCTTGATAATTTGGAGCTGTTTTTTTGTATTTCATATATATGTATAATAATTATCTTTATTTGAAAATATATTCTTTCATCTTCTTACTAAAAACCTATTGCCTCATACAATCATCTTAATTTTACTATTTAATAAATTTCTTCACTGTAAGAGCTCACTCTCTTCAAATATTACTTGTATTCTAATTTACAGACTCCATTCTCTCCAGTATTGATTGAATAAATTATAAAAATTACTTGCTTATTAAATTTCTGAAAATTTATGTCTAATCCCAAATCTTACTGTTCCAATTTGAATGACTTCCAATGCCCTTTTTGTTGTTAACTCAATACTGTTTTTGCAGACATGTCATCTTACCATCGGATATAGCCAAACTTGTACCCAAATCCCACTTGATGACAGAGAGTGAATGGCGAAACATTGGAGTACAACAAAGTCCTGGCTGGGTCCACTACCTCGTGCACACTCCAGGTAAGATGTGATGCTACTCGTGCACAGATACTTGGCCGGAAGATTATCATTCAATGTGTATCCATATTACATACTACAAGCTTATATTGCTCAACAATTTGTAATTTTTCATAATCATGGATTTCATCGTAAATATAAAAAGTGGAAAAAAAGCTTAACTTCATACTTTTTAACTCATTATTATGAGGTTATTTAAACTCAACGTTGAAGGTTTTATCAGGTTTCAAGCTTTTGAATAGAAAGATTTCTATTCATCATCAGGAGAAGGGGTGGAAAACATGGACCTGACTTTTTAAATTGTTCTATATAATTGGTTATTATATTCAAGACTAAATTTTTATATAATGTAACTACCTTTAGCTATCATATAACTTTGGCCAAATGTCTTTTGGCGAAGTGTCCGTCAATCAATTTTACTTTCTATTATTTGAAATAATGAAATATCTTGCAGATATTATAGTCTTTGTTGACAATGTATTTTATCTTCTTTGCAGAGCCTCATATTCTACTCTTCCGAAGACCAAGAACAGATATGTAGATTGGCCAGCTAGGTGATTTCTCTTATGAAAATTAGAATATGGAGGATTTAGTTGTTGATCAATGTATTCAAAGTTTTGTAATTTTAGATTAAAGAAGAGCTATTCTGCCAAAAACGCTTTATTGTAGTAATATAATCAATGTTTTGACATCTTACTCTCTGGTAAATAGTGTGCATACATTTTTAAAACTGAATACAACTAAGGTTCTGAATAGCTTTTTGGTACACCTACTAGCTACTTACATTACAAATTTTAAATTCCTTCAATAATTTTTCTACAACTGCAGATCTTTTTTTCTTAAAATTGTAGATAGGTAGCTTGTTTACATCTAACACATGACAGAAGAAACATGTTTTCTAAATTTAATTCTGGATCACTTAAGTAGTTTGCAAAGAAATCATTCCATTAACAATTTCTGTAGCATAGAAATACTATCATTACCATTATAATCATAATGATTTTTAACTGTTTTCTTCCTTCTGATCTATTTTGTAGGTTTATCTGAAATCTTAAAACTAATATTAGGAGAAATTAGCTCTTCAATGTAGAAGGTACAAGGCTGATATTTTTAAAAAATTGGAATTCATATTCAAGTTGTATGATTTTTCACAAAAATAGATTTAGTATATACTAGGTAAAAGTATGGGTATTGAATGTAAACATAATTGAAAGATGAGAAGAGGCAAGATGGATGAACGTACTGATCTTACGGTGATATTTTTTAAATTAGTGAAACGAATGAAGCAGATGGTATAAAATGAAAAAAAATTAACACTTGTGATAAATGTGAACTTAAAAATTAGATTATATCATTAGCTATACATAGCTACTCTCATTGAATCTTAACTAATGTTGTTAACAGCTGCTTTTGGCCTTAGATTGACATTGTATTTTGATATAAATTTAAGGGACTCTTACTTGGGTTAGACTCGTACAGTTGAATGAGGTTATTTAAACTCTTCTGTTGAAGGTATTTTTGGTTTCAAGCTTTCGAATAGAAGGATTTTATTCATCAACAGGAGAAGGGTGAAAAACCTGGATAATCCAGATATCCAGGTTATGAAACCAAAAATACAGTCAATGCTGAGTTCAAATGACCTCTGATTATATGGATTTCCTGTTGAGTATGAATCTTTTCAATCATGTCCACTCTCATCATACAACTGAAGATAATCCATCTTAGCTATCATATTGATAGTATTAGAGAATCTGCCTTCTCAATATTCACCGTAAAGGACCTTACACACATAGGTTTTTTAAGTCT
>CANNZV010002105.1:0-113717 GCA_947561585.1 Caprella mutica
GGGTAAACTCTTACGCGTGAAGAACATTCCCTACAAATATTCTATTTACAGTCAATAAAAATAATATTCACTAGGAGTGAACTCTTACGGTGAAGAACATTCATACAATATCTATTTACAGTCAATACAAATAATATTCCACTAGGGATGAACTCTTACGGTGAAGAACATTCATACAATATCTATTTACAGTCAATACAAATAATATTCCACTAGTGATGAACTCTTACGGTGAAGAACATTCATACAATATCTATTTACAGTCAATACAAATAATATTCCACTAGGGATGAACTCTTACGGTGAAGAACATTCATACAATATCTATTTACAGTCAATACAAATAATATTCCACTAGGGATGAACTCTTACGGTGAAGAACATTCATACAATATCTATTTACAGTCAATACAAATAATATTCCACTAGGGATGAACTCTTACGGTGAAGAACATTCATACAATATCTATTTACAGTCAATACAAATAATATTCCACTAGGATGAACTCTTACGGTGAAGAACATTCATACAATATCTATTTACAGTCAATACAAATAATATTCCACTAGGATGAACTCTTACGGTGAAGAACATTCATACACTATCTATTTACAGTCAATACAAATAATATTCCACTAGGATGAACTCTTACGGTGAAGAACATTCATACAATATCTATTTACAGTCAATACAAATAATATTCCACTAGGATGAACTCTTACGGTGAAGAACATTCATACAATATCTATTTACAGTCAATACAAATAATATTCCACTAGTGATGAACTCTTACGGTGAAGAACATTCATACAATATCTATTTACAGTCAATACAAATAATATTCCACTAGGGATGAACTCTTACGGTGAAGAACATTCATACAATATCTATTTACAGTCAATACAAATAATATTCCACTAGGGATAAACTCTTACGGTGAAGAACATTCATACAATATCTATTTACAGTCAATACAAATAATATTCCACTAGGGATGAACTCTTACGGTGAAGAACATTCATACAATATCTATTTACAGTCAATACAAATAATATTCCACTAGTGATGAACTCTTACGGTGAAGAACATTCATACAATATCTATTTACAGTCAATACAAATAATATTCCACTAGGGATGAACTCTTACGGTGAAGAACATTCATACAATATCTATTTACAGTCAATACAAATAATATTCCACTAGGGATGAACTCTTACGGTGAAGAACATTCATACAATATCTATTTACAGTCAATACAAATAATATTCCACTAGGGATGAACTCTTACGGTGAAGAACATTCATACAATATCTATTTACAGTCAATACAAATAATATTCCACTAGGGATGAACTCTTACGGTGAAGAACATTCATACAATATCTATTTACAGTCAATACAAATAATATTCCACTAGGATGAACTCTTACGGTGAAGAACATTCATACAATATCTATTTACAGTCAATACAAATAATATTCCACTAGGATGAACTCTTACGGTGAAGAACATTCATACACTATCTATTTACAGTCAATACAAATAATATTCCACTAGGATGAACTCTTACGGTGAAGAACATTCATACAATATCTATTTACAGTCAATACAAATAATATTCCACTAGGGATGAACTCTTACGGTGAAGAACATTCATACAATATCTATTTACAGTCAATACAAATAATATTCCACTAGGGATGAACTCTTACGGTGAAGAACATTCATACAATATCTATTTACAGTCAATACAAATAATATTCCACTAGGATGAACTCTTACGGTGAAGAACATTCATACAATATCTATTTACAGTCAATACAAATAATATTCCACTAGGATGAACTCTTACGGTGAAGAACATTCATACAATATCTATTTACAGTCAATACAAATAATATTCCACTAGGATGAACTCTTACGGTGAAGAACATTCATACAATATCTATTTACAGTCAATACAAATAATATTCCACTAGGGATGAAATCTTACGGTGAAGAACATTCATACAATATCTATTTACAGTCAATACAAATAATATTCCACTAGGGATGAACTCTTACGGTGAAGAACATTCATACAATATCTATTTACAGTCAATACAAATAATATTCCACTAGGGATGAACTCTTACGGTGAAGAACATTCATACAATATCTATTTACAGTCAATACAAATAATATTCCACTAGGGATGAACTCTTACGGTGAAGAACATTCATACAATATCTATTTACAGTCAATACAAATAATATTCCACTAGGGATGAACTCTTACGGTGAAGAACTTTCATACAATATCTATTTACAGTCAATACAAATAATATTCCACTAGGGATGAACTCTTACGGTGAAGAACATTCATACAATATCTATTTACAGTCAATACAAATAATATTCCACTAGGGATGAAATCTTACGGTGAAGAACATTCATACAATATCTATTTACAGTCAATACAAATAATATTCCACTAGGGATGAACTCTTACGGTGAAGAACATTCATACAATATCTATTTACAGTCAATACAAATAATATTCCACTAGGGATGAACTCTTACGGTGAAGGACATTCATACAATATCTATTTACAGTCAATACAAATAATATTCCACTAGGGATGAACTCTTACGATGAAGAACATTCATACAATATCTATTTACAGTCAATACAAATAATATTCCACTAGGGATGAACTCTTACGGTGAAGAACATTCATACAATATCTATTTACAGTCAATACAAATAATATTCCACTAGGGATGAACTCTTACGGTGAAGAACTTTCATACAATATCTATTTACAGTCAATACAAATAATATTCCACTAGGGATGAACTCTTACGGTGAAGAACATTCATACAATATCTATTTACAGTCAATACAAATAATATTCCACTAGGGATGAACTCTTACGGTGAAGAACTTTCATACAATATCTATTTACAGTCAATACAAATAATATTCCACTAGGGATGAACTCTTACGGTGAAGAACATTCATACAATATCTATTTACAGTCAATACAAATAATATTCCACTAGGGATGAACTCTTACGGTGAAGAACTTTCATACAATATCTATTTACAGTCAATACAAATAATATTCCACTAGGGATGAACTCTTACGGTGAAGAACATTCATACAATATCTATTTACAGTCAATACAAATAATATTCCACTAGGATGAACTCTTACGGTGAAGAACATTCATACAATATCTATTTACAGTCAATACAAATAATATTCCACTAGGGATGAAATCTTACGGTGAAGAACATTCATACAATATCTATTTACAGTCAATACAAATAATATTCCACTAGGGATGAACTCTTACGGTGAAGAACATTCATACAATATCTATTTACAGTCAATACAAATAATATTCCACTAGGGATGAACTCTTACGGTGAAGAACATTCATACAATATCTATTTACAGTCAATACAAATAATATTCCACTAGGGATGAACTCTTACGGTGAAGAACTTTCATACAATATCTATTTACAGTCAATACAAATAATATTCCACTAGGGATGAACTCTTACGGTGAAGAACATTCATACAATATCTATTTACAGTCAATACAAATAATATTCCACTAGTGATGAACTCTTACGGTGAAGAACATTCATACAATATCTATTTACAGTCAATACAAATAATATTCCACTAGGGATGAACTCTTACGGTGAAGAACATTCATACAATATTTCCAGTCAATACAAATAATATTCCACTAGGGATGAACTCTTACGGTGAAGAACATTCATACAATATCTATTTACAGTCAATACAAATAATATTCCACTAGGGATGAACTCTTACGGTGAAGAACATCCATACAATACCTATTTACAGTCAATACAAATAATATTCCACTAGTGATGAACTCTTACGGTGAAGAACATTCATACAATATCTATTTACAGTCAATACAAATAATATTCCACTAGTGATGAACTCTTACGGTGAAGAACATTCATACAATATCTATTTACAGTCAATACAAATAATATTCCACTAGTGATGAACTCTTACGGTGAAGAACATTCATACAATATCTATTTACAGTCAATACAAATAATATTCCACTAGTGATGAACTCTTACGGTGAAGAACATTCATACAATATCTATTTACAGTCAATACAAATAATATTCCACTAGGGATGAACTCTTACGGTGAAGAACATTCATACAATATCTATTTACAGTCAATACAAATAATATTCCACTAGGGATGAACTCTTACGGTGAAGAACATTCATACAATATCTATTTACAGTCAATACAAATAATATTCCACTAGGGATGAACTCTTACGGTGAAGAACTTTCATACAATATCTATTTACAGTCAATACAAATAATATTCCACTAGGGATGAACTCTTACGGTGAAGAACATTCATACAATATCTATTTACAGTCAATACAAATAATATTCCACTAGTGATGAACTCTTACGGTGAAGAACATTCATACAATATCTATTTACAGTCAATACAAATAATATTCCACTAGGGATGAACTCTTACGGTGAAGAACATTCATACAATATTTGCAGTCAATACAAATAATATTCCACTAGGGATGAACTCTTACGGTGAAGAACATTCATACAATATCTATTTACAGTCAATACAAATAATATTCCACTAGAGATGAACTCTTACGGTGAAGAACATTCATACAATATCTATTTACAGTCAATACAAATAATATTCCACTAGGGATGAACTCTTACGGTGAAGAACATCCATACAATACCTATTTACAGTCAATACAAATAATATTCCACTAGTGATGAACTCTTACGGTGAAGAACATTCATACAATATCTATTTACAGTCAATACAAATAATATTCCACTAGTGATGAACTCTTACGGTGAAGAACATTCATACAATATCTATTTACAGTCAATACAAATAATATTCCACTAGGGATGAACTCTTACGGTGAAGAACATTCATACAATATTTGCAGTCAATACAAATAATATTCCACTAGGGATGAACTCTTACGGTGAAGAACATTCATACAATATCTATTTACAGTCAATACAAATAATATTCCACTAGTGATGAACTCTTACGGTGAAGAACATTCATACAATATCTATTTACAGTCAATACAAATAATATTCCACTAGGGATGAACTCTTACGGTGAAGAACATTCATACAATATTTGCAGTCAATACAAATAATATTCCACTAGGGATGAACTCTTACGGTGAAGAACATTCATACAATATCTATTTACAGTCAATACAAATAATATTCCAATAGGGATGAACTCTTACGGTGAAGAACATTCATACAATATCTATTTACAGTCAATACAAATAATATTCCACTAGGGATGAACTCTTACGGTGAAGAACATCCATACAATACCTATTTACAGTCAATACAAATAATATTCCACTAGTGATGAACTCTTACGGTGAAGAACATTCATACAATATCTATTTACAGTCAATACAAATAATATTCCACTAGTGATGAACTCTTACGGTGAAGACCATTCATACAATATCTATTTACAGTCAATACAAATAATATTCCACTAGGGATGAACTCTTACGGTGAAGAACATTCATACAATATTTGCAGTCAATACAAATAATATTCCACTAGGGATGAACTCTTACGGTGAAGAACATTCATACAATATCTATTTACAGTCAATACAAATAATATTCCACTAGGGATGAACTCTTACGGTGAAGAACATTCATACAATATCTATTTACAGTCAATACAAATAATATTCCACTAGGGATGAACTCTTACGGTGAAGAACATCCATACAATATCTATTTACAGTCAATACAAATAATATTCCACTAGGGATGAACTCTTACGGTGAAGAACATTCATACAATATCTATTTACAGTCAATACAAATAATATTCCACTAGGGATGAACTCTTACGGTGAAGAACATTCATACAATATCCATTTACAGTCGATACAAATAATATTCCACTAGGGATGAACTCTTACGGTGAAGAACATTCATACAATATCCATTTACAGTCAATACAAATAATATTCCACTAGTGATGAACTCTTACGGTGAAGAACATTCATACAATATCTATTTACAGTCAATACAAATAATATTCCACTAGGGATGAACTCTTACGGTGAAGAACATCCATACAATATCTATTTACAGTCAATACAAATAATATTCCACTAGGGATGAACTCTTACGGTGAAGAACATTCATACAATATCTATTTGCAGTCAATACAAATAATATTCCACTAGGGATGAACTCTTACGGTGAAGAACATTCATACAATATCTATTTGCAGTCAATACAAATAATATTCCACTAGGGATGAACTCTTACGGTGAAGAACATTCATACAATATCTATTTGCAGTCAATACAAATAATATTCCACTAGGGATGAACTCTTACGGTGAAGAACATTCATACAATATCTATTTACAGTCAGTACAAATAATATTCCACTAGGGATGAACTCTTACGGTGAAGAACATTCATACAATATCTATTTGCAGTCAATACAAATAATATTCCACTAGGGATGAACTCTTACGGTGAAGAACATTCATACAATATCTATTTGCAGTCAATACAAATAATATTCCACTAGGGATGAACTCTTACGGTGAAGAACATTCATACAATATCTATTTGCAGTCAATACAAATAATATTCCACTAGGGATGAACTCTTACGGTGAAGAACATTCATACAATATCTATTTACAGTCAATACAAATAATATTCCACTAGGGATTAGTATCTAGATACACCTCAGTTCGTTACAATAGAGCGCATTAATTCACCTCCTGTTCTCTCCAATTCTTTTCAAAATAGAACAAATAATAATTAGGCTTATAAGTTGACTCTGTGAATGCAGCCTCTGCATTGTCTCTCTTAATTAGGTATGCATTTTAAATGGTAAACCCGCAATGAGCTTATTTGTGAAGAGCTAAATAGGGTTAATGAAATATGTTGACTAATTTTCGAAAATTAACCAACGTTATTCAGTTTAATTTTGATAGGACTACTCAATTTTACAGATTTATATTTTTCGATTCGGTAAGAGATGCTGATAATAATTTTCCACATCACCGAAATTAAAAAAAAGAGAATCTGATTAAATCAAACATATAAACAAAACGGGTTTTTATTGGTAACATAATTTATTAATAAAATAATATAAACTAGACTCCAGGGGCTCTATCCTGAAGCTGTCTGTGGTGAATGGAAGAGAAGGGGGGTGGCGTTCTTTGATTCCCGAACTGTTGTAATTTGGATTACAAATCGTCTCTCTTATTTATTAACTATAGTATCTCATTTTATTTAATATCTCACTTGTTTCCTTTTCTGTGTTTAGCCGGAGAAAGAGACTCGAACCTTCGCCATCAAGCCCATCCCTAACGCGAACGTGAAGCCTGTGATCGTTTTCATCAACCCCAAAAGTGGGGGCAACCAGGGGGCCAAACTCATGCAAAAATTCCAGTGGCTTCTCAACCCCAGACAAGTTTTCGACCTGACCCAAGGGGGCCCAAAACCAGGGTAAGAACAAACCTAGAACTAGACCAAACGAGAGTAGCTTTTACTGGTTATTACAGAGGTTTATGAAGAATTTAAATATTAATTTAAAAAAAAGTATGTTTTTATAATTAACTTATATTCAATTTTTTAGCTATGCACCAAAAACCTATTTTAACTACTCGACTTTTCTATATTATACTTAAGTACACCTCTATATTGTACTTAACTACACCTCTATATTGTACTCAACTACACCTCTATATTGTACTTAACTACAACTCTATATTGTACTCAAATACACCTCTATATTGTACTCAACTACACCTTTATATTGTACTCAACTTCACCTCTATATTGTACTCAACTACACCTCTATATTGTACTCAACTACACCTCTATATTGTACTCAACTACACCTCTATATTGTACTCAACTACACCTCTATATTGTACTCAACTACACCTCTATATTGTACTCAACTACACCTCTATATTGTACTCAACTACACCTCTATATTGTACTCAACTACACCTCTATATTGTACTCAACTACACAACTCTAAATCACATCTCTTCAATTTCATCTCTGAAGTTCATTCATGAATAAATAATGTATTTCAACTCACTCAAATATCTCATTTCTATTTATTTTGGAGGGTATGGAACATATTGAATTCCTTCCTTATTTGTCCAGTTCTTCATAAAACTTAGTTTATTATTTCTTAAACAAAGAATTGCTTTACTGGTTTATCTTTTGCCTTCATAATTTCTAATGCGTTTTTTTAAATTTATATATAATTTGAATATATAAATTGATCATATTCTGTTTTGTTCTTTCCATAGTTTTGATTTATTTCAGTTTATTGTATTTTGATACTTTTAAAACATTGATTTCTTCTTTAAAAGTCGCTGTAACAATTCTAATTCTAATATTTATCAAATATTTTTTTTAATTATTTATTATCATTTTAAACCTAATTCTCTCGGCCCACAGGATGGACATGTTCCGTAAAGTGTCGCAGTTGCGGGTGTTGGCCTGTGGTGGCGATGGTACAGTGGGGTGGGTGCTGAGTATGCTGGACCAGATGGACATTGACCCACCCCCTGCTGTTGGGGTGCTGCCCCTGGGTACTGGCAATGATCTGGCTAGGGCACTGGGCTGGGGAGGCGGGTGAGTAAACAAAAAAAGATTAACATACTCAACAGAAATGGCTGTTATGTAGTTTGTTGTATCCGACAGTTTGTTGTACTGCACATTTCATGATTGTTTGAAACCTGGCAGGGGGGGTTAGGAGAGCAGCACGCCCTGAACATAGTTTACTAAATTATGTTCACCCTCCTCAACTTTAACTTTAAAAAAATTCAAAGATAGATGAAATTTGGTGTTGATATTTCATAATATTCAATATAACTTTAAAAAGAATATTTGGGAAATTTATTTTTATAAATTTTATAGTTATTATATTTATAAATTAGAAATTTTGGTTATTATAAGTTATATTTTATATTTAGGAATTTTTAATTTTTAAAATAGGATTTCAAAAATTCTATAAATTGAAAAATATTATTCACAAGAATAATTCACGTAGCTAATTAGTTTTGAACACACTATTTCGAAAGTACTTTTTCTCTAAATACTTTTTCTAATGTACCTAAATTACATACCAGGTACACTGACGAGCCTATCAGCAAGATTTTATGCAACATATCGGATGGCGAAGTAATTTACCTGGACAGGTGGAAACTGGACCTGAAGAAGAACCCTGACGCAGAACCTACTGAAGAAGGGAAGGACACCCTACCTCTGGCAGTGCTCAACAACTACTTCTCTTTTGGGGTGGATGCCCACATTGCCCTAGAGTTCCATGAGGCTAGAGGTGGGTAAAGTGGGATTAAAAGCTGTAGTGCTCTATGTGCGCTAAATCACTCATCCTTTAATACTTCACAAAGTGCGTTTTTTTTCTACATAAATGCTGTATGCGAAACGTT
This sequence comes from Caprella mutica, assembly GCA_947561585.1. Taxonomy (NCBI): domain Eukaryota; kingdom Metazoa; phylum Arthropoda; class Malacostraca; order Amphipoda; family Caprellidae; genus Caprella; species Caprella mutica. Next base: position 9,545 of record CANNZV010002105.1, read on the forward strand.
CAATCTAAGCGTTTTTCATACACCATTTTCTGTGCTGTGGCATGAAAAAAGTGCCCGTTGGAAAGGGGCCTTACCCAATTCTACAATTTATGATGAATATATTCATTTTACTATAAAAATTATTTTCTATTTTTCCAGAGGCCAATCCGCAGAAGTTCAACTCCCGTCTGCGCAATAAGATGTTCTACGGCCAGGCAGGAACGAAGGACCTGCTGCAGAGGAAGTGGAAGGACCTGTGCGAGATGTGCACCTTGGAGTGCGACGGCAAGGACCTGACACCTCTCCTTAAGGAGCATAGAGTGCATGCTGTGGTGTTCCTGAATATACCTAGGTAAGGAACTTGCTAAATATTACAACTAGTTTCGGTAAATTCCTAGTTAAGGTCGATTACCTTAACTAGGAATTTACTAATAGAGTACCATCCTATAGTTTAGGTCGATATCGAACCTAACTAGGATGACGACAATATGTCATCATGTAGGATGACGACAATATGTCATCATCCTAGTTAAGTCCTAGGTAAGGAATTTGCTAAAACAAATTGAAAAAAAGTTATGAAGTATTGGTTCCTTCATAACTCAAAGCCACTTCATATCTCGGGTGCACTAGATAGTTTTCTATGATTAAAATCATAGAAAACTATGGTCATTGAAGGATAACTATACCGAAATTCTTGACGTATATCATTTTTATAATTTAAACAAAGAAAATACTTCACAACTCGAGGAGCGCATTTCATAATTCAGGTCCTTCATTTTTCAAGTGGTTTATAACTCGGGAGTTTCACTGTAGTATTCTTTGTCAAAGTTCATGCTCCTAATTATTCCTACTCTACATTCCGCATTATAGAGTATTGTATTAATTTACTATTTTCCTACTTACTAATTTGTTTTAAGCTATAGCTAGCTCCTAAAGTTTAGAAAGATATTATTTAATTCACTCGGTGGATTATAATCCAAAAGAACTTGAGTGACCAAACTTTAGGCCCCTTTCATACGGGCGTTTTTCTCATGCCGCAGCTAAACAATACAGCAGGAAAAGACGCAACGACTGAATAAACGTGTGTGTTTTGTATGCAAACTAAGATTAGGCGTTTATCATGCTGCATTTTTGTTGCTGCATTCGATAAGTTTCTAATCTATGACGCATTTCGTCCCTAAAATTTGCATTGAACAACAATTATGTAAATAACGATTTACATAACTTACAATTTATTTACTTTTCTAAATTTAATTTTGTATCCTGACTTAATATGATTATTGTATGTTCATTTCAAATATTCTTTTCGATAGAGTATGTTTAATCCACCCAAGTTTTGCCATTCTTAACTGTCCTATGGAGATGGTAGCTACAATTTATCCCGCCATTCTTTTGTCGACAGACTGAATTGCTATGCATATCGTGGAAATAGGGCAGACCTTTAAACTAAAGCACACCCATTTATTTTACTCTAAAAACTCAATGGCTTTTGTCATTATATTAATGGTGGCTCTCTTTAAACCATTAACCTCTTCATTTTCCTCTTAGATTTTTGTGTTAGGTAGACTCGCAGGCTTCATTTACTATCACCTCTTCATTTCCCTCTTAGATTTTTGTGTTAGGTAGACTCGTAGGCTTCAATTACTATGTATCACCTCTTCATTTCCCTCTTAGATTTTTGTATTAGGTAGACTTGCAGGCTTCAATTACTATCACCTCTTCATTTTCCTCTTTTATCTGTGAGTGCAGCCACCGGTGCTTGTGTCCTATAGTAATCTTCCTTAAGTAACTGTATTCACGGAGTAGCTTTTCTACATCCATGAGCATTGTCACTGACTGGTGGTAAGTGATTATTTCAAGGAGCCACTTTCCTTTTCCTGACTGCTTCTCCCAAGTCCCTTGTATTTAATCTCCTTTTGATGTTGATGGCCTTTGGTTCCGAAGCAGACGTTAAACACTCAAAATAATTCTTAAAATTATGCGATATGTAAATCTTGTATTTTCATTTATGAAAACTTTTGTTTTAATTGAAATTTTTTTATTTCAATGTCGCTTTCGTTCTTCAGTTACGGTTCCGGAACGCATCCGTGGAATAGAAGTTTCGGCACAGAGCAGCGAACTGACGACAAGAAAATAGAAGTGCTGGGACTGACTACTTACCAAATGGTTAGTGTATGGGGAATAGTGTCATTAGTTGGGAGAGTGTCTTTAAATAATATAGCACAAAATTATAATATTAAAAAGTAAGAAAATAAGATTGATAAAGGATCTAATTCTAGGCTAAGTTATGTATTTTCGGTCAGTTCAACATTTTTGGTCGTGTAAGAAAAAACAGTATAATAATAATTATTTTATTTTAGTTGGTATTCATGATACCTGCCGATATCATGGATACCAATTAAATAATTATATTATAATATCGTTTTTTCTTATATGACCGAAGATTTGGAACTGACCGATAATTCGTAACTTGCCTTTTAATATGCCTTTCTGAGGCTTGAAAGTATATTTTACTAATAAGGCTTTTATTCATATCTTCTGTATTTTGTTTACCAATAAATATTTAAATATTATCATTTCCCCCCAGCCCCTCCTTCAAGCTGGTGGTCACGGCACGTGTCTCACCCAGTGCAACACCGCCAGAATAGTCACTAAGAAGACTATCCCAATGCAGGTGGACGGGGAGGCCTGCAGAGTGAACCCCGCTATCATAGAAATATCGCATCTCAACGCCGCACCGATGGTTACGAAGATGAAGGCAAAGACTAACGGGTGAGTGAACACAGCAGTGATGAGTGAACACAGCAGTGATGAGTGTGCATTGAGTGGTTTGGTATTTTCTAAAAAATAATCGAATTTATGAAAATATGGAGTCTCAAATTTCAGTGTATTTTATCAATATTAATATTTTTTTATTTATTTTGTAATTCAATTTTTTTTTCAAAAAAATTCTGTGTCAAAAAGAAAGATTTGGCTATCTAATAAAAAAAAATGAGAATTTTTCTTTTTTTAAATGTTCAAATTAATCATTATAGTTACTAATTGAAATCTTATTAAATCTCTATGCAAACAGTCCCCTTTGTCCTACTAATAGTGTCTTTGTCCCACTAACAGTGTCTTTCTCCCACTAACAGTGTCTTTGTCCCATTAAAGCTCTCTCTGTCCCTTTAGGTCCCGTCCCTTGGACAAGGTTCACCTCAATGTGGCCAGTCTCGCTATGAAGGACTACACCATGCATCACTATGACAAGGAGAAACTGAGACTGTCTGCACAGCCACTTTTCCAACTCGATGTGGACCAGGATAGGGACTTGGAACAGGTACTGAACATAGAGAAACATAGGCATGGAGAAAAGTTTGTAACGATATTGCCCCAATGTTGTAACGATATTGCCCCAATGTTGTAACGAAATTGCTCCAATGTTGTAACGATATTGCTCCAATGTTGTAACGATATTGCCCCAATGTTGTAACGATGTTGCCCCAATGTTGTAACGAAATTGCCTCAATGTTGTAACGATATTGCCCCAATGTTGTAACGAAATTGCTCCAATGTTGTAACGATATTGCTCCAATGTTGTAACGACATTGCTCCAATGTTGTAACGATATTGCTCTAATGTTGTAACGACATTGCTCCAATGTTGTAAAGATATTGCCCCAATGTTGTAACGATATTACCCCAATGTTGTACCGATATTACCCCAATGTTGTACCGATATTACCCCAATGTTGTAACGATATTACCCCAATGTTGTAACGATATTGCCCCAATGTTGTAACGATATTACCCCAATGTTGTACCGATATTACCCCAATGTTGTACCGATATTACCCCAATGTTGTAACGATATTGCCCCAATGTTGTAATGATATTGCCCCAATGTTGTAACGATATTGCCCCAATGTTGTAACGATATTGCTCCAATGTTGTAACGATATTGCCCCAATGTTTTAACGATATTGCCCCAATATTGTAACGATATTGCCCCAATGTTGTAACGATATTGCCCCAATGTTGTAACGATTTTGCCCCAATGTTGTACTGATATTGCCCCAATGTTGTATCGATATTACCCCAATGTTGTACCGATATTGGGGCAACATTGTCTCAACATTGGGGCAATGTTGGCAGTAATGATGGAAATTAGTTAGATATATAAAATTTGTTTATTTTATTTTTATTATTCATTAAATTACATTGTGTTGTATATTTTTTGTGTTTTTTTAAGGAATGTAGTATACATCAGTAGAAATCTTTTATAGTGATATCCTGTATAGTGAATGTAGTGTCCTGAGTAAGGAAGTAGCCTCTATAGTGAACAAATTTTCTTTAATCTGTCATGAATGTGTTCACTATAGAGGCTACTTCCTTACTCAGGACACTACATTCACTATAGTGGATTTCTTTATATGTGATTTTTACTGTATTGAAATACATAGTAATTAATTTTATATTTACGTATTGGTTAGAAATTGGAAGTTAGCTATCATATTTGAACTATGGAAGTTACATAACATTAGCACGTAGTAGCTTTTCTGCACCATTTATTCAAACAAATTTCAAATGCAGCTGACTTTTTGAGCCTATCACTGAGTAGCTTTTCCTTGTTCCTGAGCCAAGATAAAATAAAGTATGCAATAAAGTTGTAAAAACTGTTAAATGAATGCCCTTTAATGAAAAGATTTTATTTAATTAAATTTTAATCATTAAATTAAAAAAAAAATTTACACAGGTGCGCAAGGACATCAACCAAAAAATAAACGAAGATGGAATAACTTCTTTAGCTGGAAACTGGGTATTCATTGACTGTGAGTATTATGGGTATTCATTGACTGTGGGTATTTTGGGTATTCATTGACTGTGGGTATTTTGGGTATTCATTGACTGTGGGTATTTTGGGTATTCATTGACTGTGGGTATTTTGGGTATTCATTGACTGTGGGTATTTTGGGTATTCATTGACTGTGGGTATTTTGGGTATTCATTGACTGTGGGTATTTTGGGTATTCATTGACTGTGGGTATTTTGGGTATTCATTGACTGTGAGTATTATGGGTATTCATTGACTGTGGGTATTTTGGGTATTCATTGACTGTGGGTATTTTGGGTATTCATTGACTGTGGGTATTTTGGGTATTCATTGACTGTGGGTATTTTGGGTATTCATTGACTGTGGGTATTTTGGGTATTCATTGACTGTGGGTATTTTGGGTATTCATTGACTGTGGGTATTTTGGGTATTCATTGACTGTGGGTATTTTGGGTATTCATTGACTGTGGGTATTTTGGGTATTCATTGACTGTGAGTATTATGGGTATTCATTGACTGTGAGTATGTCGGGTATTCATACCGAGGCTTTATTGAATATACCATTTATATATATTCATTGTTATGTTAAATATACTTCAATTCCTATATTTTAAATGTTGGCAGTGAATTTATACTGTATGTTCCTCAAATTCATATTTCGAAACAATTTTTAATTCAATTAAATATAGTCAAGAGTTTAATTTCATTAACCAAGAGTGAATGTAGCTACCAAGTTTAGGAAATTCTAATTACTCCTTCAAACGAAGATCTAATACTGATATTTAATGAATAACATGCAATGTTGGTATTGTAGCTATGTAGAATGAAATAGTAATACCACATCACACCTGTGTAATCACACCTGTCTCATCACACCTGTCTCATCACACCTGTCTCATCACACCTGTGTAATCACACCTGTCTCATCACACCTGTCTAATCACACCTGACTAATCACACCTGTCTAATCACACCTGTCTACTTACACCTGTCTAATCACACCTGTCTAATCACACCTGTCTAATCACACCTGTCTCATCACACCTGTCTCATCACACCTGTCTAATTACACCTGTCTAATTACACCTGTCTCATCACACCTGTCTCATCACACCTGTCTCATCACACCTGTCTAATCACACCTGTCTAATCACACCTGTCTAATCACACCTGTATAATCACACCTGTATTCCTAACAGCTTGTACCGCAGAGCGTTTCTTCCGCATAGACCAGCACCAAGAGCACCTGCATTACGTCACAGATGTCTGCATTGACGATATCTACCTGCTGAACCCTGACGAAGAACCTACAGATGCACAGACCACAGATGTCGATAAGGAGGCCGTCCCTACTGTCGCAGTGCCAACCGTTATAAGGACAGACATCAGGTGAGGTTGTAGGAATTTTGTAGTTTTTTTTATTTATTATGTAGATAGTGGATACTAAAATGAGTAAGAACACGTTCAGACGAGTAAGGACACGTTCAAATGAGAAAGAACACGTTCAGACGAGTAAGAACACGTTCAGACGAGTAAGGACACGTTCAGACGAGTATGAACACGTTCAAACGAGTAAGAACACGTTCAGACGAGTAAGGACACGTTCAAATGAGAAAGAACACGTTCAGACGAGTAAGAACACGTTCAGACGAGTAAGGACACGTTCAGACGAGTATGAACACGTTCAAACGAGTAAGAACACGTTCAGACGAGTAAGGACACGTTCAGACGAGTAAGGACAGGTTCAGACGAGTAAGGACACGTTCAAACGAGTAAGAACACGTTCAGACGAGTAAGGACACGTTCAGACGAGTAAGAACACGTTCAGACGAGTAAGAACACGTTCAGACGAGTAAGGACACTTTCAAACGAGTAAGAACACGTTCAAACGAGTAAGGACACGTTCAGACGAGTAAGGACACGTTCAGACGAGTAAGAACACGTTCAGACGAGTAAAAACTAGTTCAGACGAGTAAGAACACGTTCAGACGAGTAAAAACTAGTTCAGACGAGTTAGAACACGTTCAGACGAGTAAGAACACGTTCAGACGAGTAACAACTCGTTCAGACGAGTAACAACTCGTTCAGACGAGTAAGAACACGTTCAGACTAGTAACAACTCGTTCAGACGAGTAAGAACACGTTCAGACGAGTATCAACTCGTTCAGACGAGTAAGAACACGTTCAGATTAATATTTTGTACATATCACTCTGGAAGTACATTAAATTGTTTCATTTCCAATGTATTTTAGTGTAAAATATCTTTGATTTCAGTGAGAGGATGGAGAGAATTAATATTTTCAAATTGAAACACTCTAAATAAATTTTCTCTTTGGATTCAAACCCTTTACTTCCAGTACAGCTGTTCTAATACCCAAGCTGTACTGGAAGTACTGTACTTGACAACCGATGATGTGCAGTGAATATCCTCTATAATGAAATAGTGTAGCTATAGCGAATGTAGTGTCCTGAGTAAGGAAGTAACCTGTATAGTGAACAAATTTTTTAAGTCTGCCATAAATGGCCATCAGTTTTAGAAAATTGATGGCCATTGATGGCAGACTAAAGGAAATTTGTTTACTATAGAGGCTATTTCCTTAGCCAGGACATTCACTATAGCAGGCATCATTATAGAGGAGTGATACTGTATTAGAAATGTTTCAAATATAAATTGCTTTGATATATAATTTTTTTTTCCATTTTCTCACTGTTGTATATAAAATGTGTAATTAATATCTTCATCTTCTGTTAAATATCTTGTACCTACTTCTTCGTAGGTTCTTTTTCTCTCTTCAATCGTTAACTTTTAACTCTTCATGTTCCTCTTTATATCACTGTAGAAAATTGGTTCGTTTCAACTATAGATAAAAAATAAGTGCAAAATGTCTTTATTATATATGTTGCTACTTTAGGCAATTAAGAAAATAAAAGCGGGAAAAAAATTGAAAAAATAAAAATTTCCCCTGTAAAATATTTTAAATATTATTAACAAACTAAAATCTTAATTAGGTATATAACTTTCATCCAGTTGAAAGTGACGTTATTTATTTTAACTTCTCTCAGTATATTACCTATTATTCTGATAGTAGCTAATTTAAAAATAAATAAATAAATAAATTATTTTATGATAAATTATTTAATGTTAGCTAGACTCTTTATTTAATTTGTCCTTGAATTAATTTATTGTAATTTGTAAATCTATTTCTGATACCAAAATACAAACGTTCAAACAATTCAAAATAATAAAGGCTACATTTTAACGACTACAAATTATGCTGGTGAAAAGAATGAAGTTATTTATAGTGTTTCATATGAAAACAAAGTGGAATACTTTCAATTTATTTCTGAATTTGCTTATTTAATTTGAGAACGAACTACAGTAGAACTCCTCTATAGTGAATGTAGAGTCCTGAGTAAGAGAACTACCCCGTATAGTGAACAAATAGCGATCAGTTTACTATAACTAAGGCAAATTTATTCACTATACGGGAGTGTTCTCTTACTCAGGACTCTATACTCACTATAGAGGAGCTCTACTGCACATGGAAATAAGTATAGGGTTAAATCCATGTAATTCTGCTTGACATGGAGTTAATTTCCCAGTTTTGACAATGACCTGGATGTCCCTGGGTTCGTATCAGACTGCCCCATCTCTATCAATGTAGAGAGGTAACTATCTTGACGTTATAGAGGCTATTTAGGTCTCTGTCTTGCAACATGTCCTAGGTAGCTATGCTTCATGCAACCATTCCTCAACATTCTAATAATATTGGGGAAATATAGTGACAATATTGAGGCAATGTTTTACCAATATTTAGGCAATGTTGTACCAATATTGAGGCAATGTTGTACCAATATTGAGGCAATGTTGTACCAATATTGAGGCAATGTTGTACCAATATTGAGGCAATGTTGGGACAATATTGGGGAAATGTTGTACCAATATTGAGGCAATGTTGTACCAATATTGAGGCAATGTTGGGACAATATTGAGGCAATGTTGTAACAATGTTGCCTCAAGGAACTTAATTACGTGTGTTACCTAGCAGGCTAGCTATGCACTTTAGATGTTACATATCATGAGAACTGCATGGTAACTGTTTATATCAATAACTTAAACTACTTTTTGTAAAATCTAAATAACTGAATAGTTATTAATTGCATGGCGTTAAAAAATATGCATTGTACTGTTGTTTTCTTGCCTGTTCTTTTTTCTTTATGATCTTCGTATGGAATGATGTTTTTATAAAAAAACATGTGTAACCATGTTCTAAGATGTTCTAACAAATTCAAACATGTATAAACATGTTCTAACACGTTTAAGCATGTTATATATATTTATTTTTATTCAGATTTACAATAATCTATAAATCACATTAATTAGTTTATTGAATGAATGGTGTTATTTTTTCAGCTGTTGATTTTTTCGCTAATTGCAATACTGTTATTGTGACGTTATTCTCTATTTGATATCGTGACGATGTCCTCTATTGTATGTGTTACTGCATTCACAAACTATTGAAAGTCACGATAAAATTATAGTTTGACAAGCTCAGTGAGTAGCAAATGAAGTTAATAACTTTAGCCGAATTCTGATTTGTCGAGAGACTCGTTTCAAAAGTTACGGCAGTTTTACGGCGAAGATGCGGCGAAACTTTTGATAGACTTTGTGTTTCAATTTGTGTTTCACTTTGTAGATTGAAGTGGTTTATTTCTCTCTGACAGACGAATGCTTTTCTTTTCAGTCAATTGCTCGAGAAACATTCTGACAACTTGCTGAAGGCGGTAAAAACAGGGGACATCAAAATGGTGAGTCGTAAGATCGGTAATGCACTTGTTTGCAAATAGGTGGGAATATTTTAACGTTGTAGATACGTTTTATGTTACTTTTTGAACAGTCTCGCTGACTTTCTAAAGGGCAGTACATATATAAGGTTTTTCAAGTCTTTCCACCACACTTTTTGCTAAGCTCCTCCTACTTTTTCACGAGAATATAAGAAACTAGATTACGTGCACTCGGTAGAGCGCATACCTTCGCCGCCGCTTATCCGTTTGCTACCAAAATTTAATAAACTGGTAACTGGATATTGACCAATCGTTTCACCGAATTTCATGCCATATGGTTCAATGCTTTTTAAGTTATTGAGTTATAAATGACCTTGACCTTCGACCGGATCGCTCCCGAAATTCTATCAGATGATTCCTGGACATTGACCAATCGTCCCATCAAATTTCAGACAACTTGGTTGAATACTTTTTGAGTTATTCAGTTATAAATGGCCTTGACCTTGACCTTTGACCAGATCGCTCCCAAAATATAACAAAATATAACCTAGATAATATAACAAAATATAAGCAATCGTCCCACCAAGTTTCATGCAATATGGTACAATACTTTTTGAGTTATGGATGATCTTGACCTTGACCTTTGACCGGATCACTCCATAAATTCTACCAGCAGATCACTGGACATGGAACAATCGTTTCACCAAATTTCAGGCAACTTGGTTTAATACTTTTTCAGTTAAGCAAATAACAAGATGATAAATAAATAAATAAATGCAGTCAATAATATAACATTCCCGCATTCTGCAAAGGTAAAAATGATATAATAATAATTTATATTAGTCGGTATCCATGATACCTGCAAAAGTGTGGTGGAAAGACTTAAAAAACCCTTCGTGTGTACGGCCCTTTAGACCCATTAAAACGTCGCGTTTTCACCGCCTGGTTTACGCCTCTTCAATTAATCACGGTTAAATGAATTGAATCTGTAAAAACGCGGCGTTTTATCTGCTGGTATAGAATAGGCCTAACGGTGCCGCTGTCTCTCGGTTGTTTCAGGTGAAAGAGATTCACGACTCAGGCTACTCTCTCCTCACCATTGACACTATTGGTCAGACCTGTCTACACTACGCTGCTAAGTTAGGGCACAAGGAGATAGTCAAGTATCTGGTGGCGTCTGCCAACCCCTCTATTCTCAACATGGTGGACACTGAGAAGTAAGAAAATCTTTTTCTTTAGTTTAAAGTGTTTTTTGTATGTTTCATAAAATGTATGATTTTTAATTTTGTGGTGGGTGGGTAACGCGGACACTCACAGCACTCGGAAAATGGGAGTTAATTTAGGTCAAGAACCAATCTTAGAAATTTTTCATTGACCTATCATGTCCTATATGTTACCACACATTGCAAAATTTTCACGTTCTGAAATATAATTTTTGTTAACTTCAAAAGGGTTAATGAGTTGAAATATTTATTAACGTTTCATTTTATTTTTTTTAAACCAGGGGTCAGACAGCCATGCATTTAGCCGCAGCTAACAAGAATAGAAGTGTTTGTGCGTTACTGATAGCTGCAGGCGCCAGTCTCACCATCAGAGATCACCAGGGTAACACAGCCCACTCTTTGGCCAGCAAATCTGGCGACACGCGTCTGGCAGAGTACCTAGAATGTAAGTCCACCGATTATGAGGTGAAAATTAACGAGACTTGTCTAGATATGGGGTTGTTGTGTTCTTTATTCGAGGAAGAAGAACCGGACACGGAAGCGAATGATACTATCGAACCTATCAACGAGGAAGAGAAAACTTACTATTCTTCTAGTACTTCCTCAAGTGAAAGACTGGACGAGGATTCTGAAACTACTTTTGATAAAACTTCAATAGGCGGAGGGATGCCTTATAAGAAAATGTCCAAAGAATCTCTAGACTTCACTTTCGATTACTGTGATTCGTCGAGTAGTACTCTGACAGAGAAAATGCACCAGGAAACTCTGGTTCGACCTGAGACATCAATTATAACTACCATTTCAACAGAAGCCTACACGACTGTGATTGTACCGTCAATTTCCTCGCCTAATGTTGTTATCAGCCCACCTATTCTCAAGTTGTCCACTGACGAACTAGCACCTGTGCATGAAGTGAAATCCCTCAGCAATTCGGATGAGTTTGATGAAGATACCGAAATTGAATGTCCGGACTGTGCCGCTGAAAAATCCGCCCTAGGTTATCAGATAGAAGAATTATTACAGGACATAAAAACTAAGCCTATCAATTTGAGAAATTATAGTTGTGCTGTTCCCGAAACTTCCTCTGAAGAAACTAGCATAGTAGAACGTAGGGAGAGGAAAATATCGTCAATTAGCGACTCGATTATTACAGGACCCCAAATGACATTTAATCCTAGTCATGTGGTCGCACCGGTCCACTCTAGATCATTGAAGTCTTTTCTCAAAAGCAAATCCAAAAGGTTCACTCAAGCTAACTTCACAAAATCGCGGTCAATGTCGTCCAGAATATCACAATCACTAAGAACTTCCTATTCACTAAGAAGTTCCAAATCTTCTACAAGTGTTCGGTCCTTCGGCGGTTCAATGCGCAATACTTGGAGCAGTGAACACTGCGGCTCTCTCATTGCAAACACCATGGGAATGAGCTCAGCTCTGCAATTAGGCTCTGTCTGTAGCAGCGATAAGTCCTCCCCTGTAGTAACGCCTTGCGTGTCACCTTTACCATCCCTGAACCTATCCGAGGAGAGACGCGCTAGTTCGGTGGTGTTAGCGCTTGCAGCCACGCAAGCCTCGTCACTTGCTCTCGCTTACTCATCGCTGAAATTCCCGCCACTTTTAACGCCGGAGATGATCGCTCACACCAGAGATATCACTGAAGCCATAACTAATGTTCTCATTGACGAAGAACAACAATTACTCAATAGAAACTCGTCTGACAATGAGACGTGCAAGAGAATTAAACTAGAAAGACTCATTTGATAGCATTAGATCTGAGATACTCTAAGTAAATCAGTACTCTGTCCCAGTAGATCATACAAATAGACTATTAGGGTGTCTACGTTAGAGGAGGCAACTTTAGCACTCCCAACTTTCGTCATCCAATTTTGATAAAAAAGAAACTTAGTCCGTATATACTTTAAGCTATATCTTTGTATAGTTAATCAGAGATGTTCTATTTACCTATTTCCATTTTACCTTCCTCACCTATCCACTCCTAGATGTGTGTATCCAAAGAATTATTATCACTAGTTCATAGCACTTCTACGTATTTTATCTACATTTTATAGGATATTATAACTAGGATGAATGTAGCAAACATATAACGCATCTATTTGTCATTCAGCACAACATGGATTCACTATGATGCAACATGGTGACACAAACTATTTGGAATAGCAGATCTTAACGTGAGATTATTAACCTTGATCAGTAAAATTGGTTATGTACGTATTAATTGACCGCTTTTCAGTGTTAAAAATTGCTCTAATTGAATTAGTGTAAATTTGACTTGTATCGTTGCTTAATTTGAATTCTTTACATTTCCCATATTTAAATTTTATGCCATTACGTGGAGAAAACTGTCATCAAAATTCTGGGGGTTTCATTACTTCTACCTTCACTTCGGGAAGCTTTCTATTTTTGATTTTCCTTGCTTCTTTCCCTCTTTCTTTATTTATCTTCTGTGCGATTATTGCAGTCGTTGATTTGTTGTTCGGTTTGCCTTCACTAAGTTGCCTCTAATACTGATGTTTCTTCCGAATGAACGCAACATCTGGATAAACATACGATACAGTCTCCATCTCTATAGGTATGAGCTAAGACCTCCCTCATAGCATTGCTTGCCCTCTTTCCTAACCAACACACCTATCTCCAGTGGGGTTCTAGGTCCTTTCGCCAAAAACCACTTTCACCGAACGACACTTTCGACGAAATTGCGTTCGGCAAAAGTGTTTTTGGCAATAGGACCGGGCACCCTCCAATGACGAACTCAGATTACTAAATCTCTGTCCATCGTTGCAAATATGTAACATTGTAAATATTTTTTATCTTTCAACGTTCCTACCAATTACAGAGAAATATTTATGATGGAGCCGTGGAAGATTAAGGCCTATTTCATACGGAGCGTTTTCTTCAACAAAAATGTTGTATGAGCGGACATTTTGGCTTTACTGTTTTTTCAAGCACAATTTTCTGTGCTGCAGCATGAGAAAAACGCCCGTGTGAAAGGGACATAAGAGACGATTAATCTTGCACGGCCCCATCTGAGCTTCCTTTCTGTCATTCCCAGTAATCCGGATCATCACCAGATTTTTCGCCGCCTTAATTGTTCACCTTTAGATCATGAAGATGGAAGGAAGAGGGTGTCCCATAGAAACTGATGCGAATCTAACTCTAGTTTCTTCCATTTAATCCACTTAACGTCAATTAGCTTCCTCGTCCATAAAATAATCAATGCTCGAATCAGAAGAGCCAGCTCTGAATGTGATTTGCTACAGTTGTTAGACACCGATCTTCGCCAGTTCCTCCAAACCTTTACAGTATTAGATTTTCTCTTTTTACCTTCTTTTGCATGAACTCTTATTGAATTTCAGAAGAATCTACCCATTGAGCTGTTTAATCAGATACGTTTTTCTTCTTCAATAAAACTGAATTACCACCGCATCTCTGCACTGAAAAAATACCTAATTCAATAGTTTACATCCTGAGTAATATCATGAAATGCAATCACTGGTTCCGATTGCAATGGAAGATATCCAGCCACTCGAGATGCATTTTCCATGCTCATTGATTAGCATTAATTCATGCGTGATATGTATAGGCCGATACGCATCGACATATCGGAAAAATTACACTGAGCGAATCTCGCCTCAATCCTACGAAAATAAATATAGGATATGATTGAAAACGTCCAGGGGAATTAATATGGTGAAGATGTTGGAGAGGAGGAGAGATGTTGGAGAGGAGGAGAGATGTTGGAGATGAGGAGAGATGTTGAAGGGGAGGAGAGATGTTGGAGAGGAGGAGAGATGTTGGAGAGGAGGAGAGATGTTGGAGAAGAGGAGAGATGTTGGAGAGGAGTAGGAGAGATGTTAGAGAGGAGGAGGAGAGATGTTGAAGGGGAGGAGAGATGTTAGAGAGGAAGAGGAGAGATGTTGAAGGGGAGGAGAGATGTTAGAGAAGAGGAGAGATGTTAGAGAAGAGGAGAGATGTTAGAGAAGAGGAGAGATGTTAGAGAAGAGGAGAGATGTTGGAGATGAGGAGAGATGTTGGAGATGAGGAGAGATGTTGGAGATGAGGAGAGATGTTAGAGAGGAGGAGAGATGTTAGAGAGGAGGAGAGATGTTAGAGAGGAGGTGAGATTTTGGAGAGGAGGAGTGATGTTGAAGAGGAGGAGTGATGTTGAAGAGGAGGAGAGATGTTGAAGAGGAGGAGAGATGTTAGAGAGGAGGAGAGATGTTGGAGAGGAGGTGAGATGTTGGAGAGGAGGAGAGATGTTGGAGAGGAGGAGTGATGTTGAAGAGGAGGAGTGATGTTGGAGAGGAGGAGAGATGTTAGAGAGGAGGAGAGATGTTAGAGAGGAGGAGAGATGTTAGAGAGGAGGAGGAGAGATGTTGAAGGGGAGGAGAGATGTTGAAGGGGAGGAGAGATGTTAGAGAGGAAGAGGAGAGATGTTGAAGGGGAGGAGAGATGTTAGAGAAGAGGAGAGATGTTAGAGAAGAGGAGAGATGTTAGAGAAGAGGAGAGATGTTAGAGAAGAGGAGAGATGTTAGAGAAGAGGAGAGATGTTAGAGAAGAGGAGAGATGTTAGAGAAGAGGAGAGATGTTAGAGAAGAGGAGAGATGTTAAAGAGGAGGAGTGATGTTAAATAGTATATCGTTTATTTGTTTCTCCCCAATCAATTATAATATATTTTCACCATAGTAAATATATTCCTAATTCCTATTCAGTCCTGCAGTACAATTCCAATTACTCAATTCCCGTTGAATTCCTATTGATGAGATAATTGAATTTTACTTCACTCCATCTATCATTATTTGATTGACTTTTTTATCAATGTACAATAATATTCAGCATTAACTATAGGGATGACAATAGGGTAGTTTTCGAGTTATTGGACGGTTTCAAATTAAAATAATTATTTATCTTTCATTTTAATTAATAATTAAAAAATAAAAGGTAAATAATAATAATTAATATATATTTTTTGCGTGCCCGAAAATGAGGAACCATCCGTTATAGTAGAACTCCTCTATAATTGAATCATGTATAGTGAACGTTGCATCCTGGGTAAGGAAGTAGCCTGTATAGTGGACAAATTTTATGGCAGACTGAAGAAAATTTGTTCACTATAGAGGCTACTTCCTTACTCAGGATACAAGTTCATTATACAGGAGTTCATTATAGAGAAGTTCTACTGTAACTTAGACATTGAATTTAATAATAAATATTTTTCATGTTCAAATTACTCGAAATAAATGTTAGAGAAATGAAAAGTTCCGTCAGGTTCCTCCATTCAATGGGTAAATTGAGTTACTTTATTTTTACACATCTAAAGAGTCCTGGACTATTTAGAACAATCAAATCCAATTAAATTCTTTCTGTTTAATTCAGAGCGAAGTGACTGCTTTAAAGTGATACATTATAAACTAGGTAGAAAAATAATTCATTCAGAGATGTACAATCAATGAAAAGTGTATGAGTGATGATTTTTTTTGGCAGTATACTAATTTTTAAAAAGAAACTTTACTAATTGTAATGCTTGTAGATATTTTAAAATTGGTCTGGGTACACGATGACAAATTTGTAAGATTTGAAAATGATAGGAAATTAGAAAACTGTGATTTGTGAAATTATTAAAATCATGCGGAGACTTTTTTCTCTGATAGTGCATAGAATTAGATTTATTTTTGATATTAGGGTATAAGATCCGAGTTATCGGACGTTTCCACATTTTCGATTATGTAAGTTAAAAAATACTTATTATATATTTTTTTCTTATATGATCGAAAATGTGGCACTGTACGATTATTAGGAACTTACCCCAGAGTAAGCTACCTACCCCGTAGATTTTCATCATTTAGTATATTTCTCCTATTTAATATCTAACATTTTTACATCTAGGGTAAGTTACCAATTATCGAACGGTTCCACTTTTACGATCATAAAGACAATTTATTTAATTTTATTGCGATACATGAATTAAAATGAATTCATTTATTCATATGATCAATAATGAAGTAGTGTTCGATAACGTGTAACTCACCCCATGTTTTTGTTGTGTATAGCAAATGTTCGAGGGAGAGTCAATCGTATCAGTGTTGTTGTTTTCTTTCTTTTTGTTGTTTTTGCTCATTCGTGTATTAGTATCTTGGTGTTTTTGTGTAATTCTTTCTCTATCTGGACCCCCTATACACCCCCTGTTGATATACCGACCCCCTATGGACCCCCTAGGTTACTATGTACCTCCTATGTACCCACCTAGGTACTGCAATAACGTTAGCAGAGGAAAAATAAAATAGTTAATAAATATTTGTGTGAAATTTCGAAATGCAAATTTGAATTTTCTAAATTAAGTATTAAGTACAAATATTTAGTTTGTTCCTAGTTAACAGAATAGGGTAAACTCTAAGTTGCCGGACAGTTCCGCATTTTAAATCCTATAATTAGAAAAATAACATTCTAACCAATTGGAAGGTGGTACCTATAAGGTTAGAAATTATGAGGTTACTACCACTAGTTTTAAAAATATTGTGACTTGCGGATATGTTTTTAACGATATTGGTGCTAAGGTTACTAGCTCTCTGATTGGCTATGGAGATTGACCAATAAGAGTATCTGGGGAAACTGTCTGATAACCCGGAGCTTACCCTAATACCTCTTTATTATTAGTAGTAAAAAAATGTACATTTTCATAACCAGGAAAAAAAAATTAGGAGGAATAGTGTACCCTGTATTCTAATTAAAGTCTTTATTTATGTTAATTTATTTTACTTATTTATTGCATTTCTTCATTGCAGGCAAGACGAAACTGGAGCTGCTTGGAGACGATTTCGAGACAGCTGTATAGTCATTCTTTGAGCCAACTGTGAATAAGTAGTTCTATCTCAGTTCGTGAAGTGCAAAGTTATTTATTTATGTTGGTGTACTCGAGTATTGTTACAGGATATAGTTTATATCTTCATATATTGTATAAAATATCATTTTCGTGTACTTAACTCTTATTTTGAAGTTTTTTTCTGAATGCCGTTGTATGATATTAGGTTTTATTTAGTCGTTGCCATTTCTTTTATATTTCATTTCTAGCTTCAGTGAAGTATTTGAATTTTAACTTTGGGTAATTGTTGAAATAGAAATTAAGGGTTTCTGAATAGTATGATCGGTACCATTTTTCGTTTAAATCTTGAGAATGTACTATTCTCTGTAAAATTATGAAGCAGTCAATAAGAATTTATCATTTCAATGATAAACTCTGAATGATAAAAAGGCCGATCATCTCTCCAGACCTCTTTGTCAAAATGCTGTAATTTTCAACAACTTCCTTCAAATTCGAATACTTGGTGATAGCTTACTAAATTATGCCTTTTCTTTCTGTGATTTTATTTATATATTTTATGTTTAAATTAGTCACTTCCAAGACCACAGACTTTGTTCTGCAAAAGAATTTAGTCTCCGCTCGAAGAAGTCGTTTTCTGTTGTCGTTTTCTATGACAGTCCTATTGAGACACCTCGGTAACTTGCGTAAACTTGGAGCCGGGTAGAAATTTCGGGCCTGCTCCCCAAGCCCCAAACTCTAGCCTGGTTTGTAGCAATGAAAATCCATACAATTCGTGAGATATCGATGTTGCAATTGTCTCAGAGATTTCTTATTATTTTGCTGAAAGTGTTGTTTGGATTTGTTCTTCTTTTCTGTTTTACTTATCTACAGAAAGGCTGTAATGAATTGTATAGTTCAGAAGGCATTAATCGAGATGGAGATGAAGTGAATAAGTCATTGCATATCAAGTTATAAACTTCCTTTATAGCAAACCATTCCATTATGTTAAATATCTACAATATTCAATTCACGATCATAAATACCATTTTTTTAATGTTCGATAGTATTGCGATGAAATTCTCTAAGATGATATATTGCATGTAGTTGAACCATATGGTTTTCTTCAATAACGATCTTATTAATTATTAATAATGGTACCTATGTAATAATTTGTTTGCAGAATTCACATTGGAGTGAAATTATTCTTGTCTTATTTATTTTTGAGTTTTTTCAGGTTTTGAGATTATTAAAGATAAATTGCTTCATTTGTAAATTACTTGCATAGGTTTTGATAGATGTACAATCATAAACTACTAGAGAAAATTATGTACATTTTAAATTTTGATAACCTTTATTTAATTGAATGATCTTTTTTATTATTATTTTTTCTCTTCTGAAGATTTCTTCAGTTTGATCTTCAGTATATATTATATGAAATATAGATTTATTTATTATTTACCAAATTTCTTTTTTATTTTTTCCTTTTTTATTTGATAGTTTTTAGTTAATGTAGACGAATGAATTAGAGCTCTGTAGTTTATATATTGTAAGCTCTACTATTAACTCTTATAGTAATAATAGTGTATACCATCTCAATATGTTCCATTT
The DNA here is from genome assembly GCA_947561585.1 of Caprella mutica. NCBI lineage: Eukaryota > Metazoa > Arthropoda > Malacostraca > Amphipoda > Caprellidae > Caprella > Caprella mutica. The sequence continues at coordinate 28,769 of CANNZV010002105.1, forward strand.
GGAACTTTTCGTAAACTCAATATTTGGGTGCATTTATAACCATCCTTTTATACTTCGTAACTGTGTGATGCTTTCTCCTGTTTTATCACTTGAAGTACCTAAAAATGTAATAGGTTTCTGGTTGCTTTTACACCAACCATGTGTCACCCAATCTGCTCAGCAAGTATGAATTTCTAGGTATGGCATTTCCCAAGCCACTTTAGTTAATTTAGTCTGAAATTAAACTATAAATCATATATTGATAAACAGTTTCAATCAAGAGAGAAATTTATACTGGGGCCATTTAAGAAATGGACTTTTCACTACTGTTAGTCTGCGTTCCTACCATACTTTACACTCTGGCCACGTACAACTTCACAGTCTACAAGCGTTAATGTTTTATAAATATGCACGGCATCGAACTTCTCAGAGTGTTATCATTTATAAAATTGCAAAGGTATTTAGTATATACACACTACTTCACTATGGATTGAATGTACTAAGTTAGATTGAAATAATAGTCATAAATAGTGTAGGTATTTAAATATTCACTTCGATGATAGGTACCCTTCCGTTGAAGTATCTTGACCTTCCGTCTTACCTAATAAAGTAAAACAATCTCTTACATCACAATTATTATAGATAGGTTATATTTTTATTTGGAAGAGGCTTTTCCTTCTTTTAGATTCTTTAATACTCGTACTTTACATATTTCAGTTGGTGCAACATCAAATGGTTTGTTTCTAAGATGGTGAATTTTAAGAGAAGATGGTTGTACAAAATGAGATCAATGGGAAATATCATATAGATTGATACAGTGTGTAATTTTACATATTGGAGTTGGGGATATTCGAATTAGTGTTATACAATATCAAAGCAATAACTTAATTTAGTTGAGCAATAGTAACTCAAAAGCAACCGCTCAATATAATAATGATACAACATCAACAGCTTGATGTCGAACTATACCTACAAACAACTTCTGATGTTGAACCAACCTAAAATATCGTTATTTGTCTTATTCTTCTTATTGCTCAAGAATATCACCCTGTCACTGCAGGTTTCGAACATATAGGCAGACTTTTACTTTTTCAACAAGTCATAAAAGATAATATTTATTTTAAAACTTCATATCTCAGAACTGTTCGTAAATTCTAAAATGCAAGTGTCATATCTTAAATATCTTGCTTGGGTCTTGATTAACTGAATAACAAGTTTATGTAATATATCTTCCAATTTTAAATACATTAGAAATCCTCTACAGTGACTGTAGATTTCTGGGGTCTTTCCCATTTGACGACCCCCACCAGATTTAATTTGAATTAACTCTTATTGTACTTTTGTTCATAGAATCCAAAAATCAAAACCGTTTTTTGTAGAAACTAATAGCTTTTGAGATATGAGGGTTTAAAGTTATGTATTACTGAAGGATTGAGAACTTTGAAAAAACTCGTGTTTCACGCTTTTTTGCCAATTTTGGTCAAAGATAGCCGTAATGTAGTTTATTGTATCCGCTAGTTTGTTGTACTGCACACTTCATGATTGTTTAATGACCTGGCAAGGGGATATGGGGGCCGGCACGCCCCCCATTACACATATATCATCATTGAAGTAATAAATTGAAAATATCACGGAAACTGGAAATATATCCCATATATTTATTTCGGGGGGCGTACCGCCCCCCGAGCCCCCCTGTCAGGTCATCAATCAATCATGAAGTGTATCGTACAACAAACTACATTACTGTTTCATGTGAAAAATCTATATTGTTTAAGTAATTTCAATGAAAACACCAGTTTTTTCAAAGTTCCCAATCCTTCAGTAATACATAGGAAATAAATAAATTTAAACCCTCATATCTCAAAAACTATTAGTTTCTACAAAAAACGGATTTGATTTTCAGATTCTATGGACAAAAATACATATAAATAAGTTAATTTAAATTAAATCTGGTGGGGGTCGTCAAATGGGAAAGACCCGATTTCTGTATTAGAGAATTACCCCGTAAAGTGAACAAATATTCTTTAGTCTGCCATAAAATGGCAATAGGTTTTCTAAAACTGATGCCATTCTTGGCAGACTAAAGAAAAGTTGTTCACTATATGGGGTAACTCTTATTCAGAACTTTATGTTCACTATAAAGGAGTTCTATTGTACTGAAAAGAGTCAACATATGATGTATATTAGGTTATCTTGAAAAAGAACCAGTCGGCCCCATGAGTCGGGTAGATTTCAATTTTACATTGAAGATTGGGATGTGAAGATAAAGGAACCCATTCCGTACACACGAGCAAACTTTCACCAGACTTGCCCAAATATCTGAATTTTCTCAAATTCTATTGGTAAATTTATAGAAAATATTCTGTTCATGATTAGGCACAACAGCTGTTTGGGCGAATCCCATTGAATCTGTAAGCAATGATTAAATTTCTACTTAGATGTTTTCAAACTGAAATTTAATTTACAGTAATTAACCTAAGTACAGTAGAAATCCTTTATAGTGAATGGAGATTCCTGAGTAAGAGAACTATCCCGTATATTGAAATTTTTTCTTTAGTCTGCCATGAATGGCCTTTAGTTTTCTAAAAACTGATGGCCATTCATGGCAGACTAAAAAAAGTTTGTTCACTATACGGGTAGTTTTCTTACTCATGACTCAACATTCACTATAGAGGAGTATTACTGTATAGAATCATTTAGCTGGTCATTCAGACACGGAATTAGATTCGTTTTTTTAAGAATTGGTAGTTAGTGAAACATCAGTTTGGTAAGAGCTTGCCGTTTGGACGGACGACATTCAACCTTCGTAATTGAGTTCAATTCATCTCTTCGAATATCTTTTCTGTCGTTTAAATTGCTACCTATGAAAAAATTGATGATTTTAGGAATACTAAATAAATTATTCTGGTACTAACCTGTAGAAGTTTTCATATAACACCTAAATGTGCCAAACTCTAGAGACTCTATTTAAAATTATACACATTCATCATTGGAAAGTAGATTTTATAAAATATTTATATTTTTCTATCTGTATCATTTAGATGATGTGGGAAATATCAATGTATGCCAAATGTATTGAATTCAAGTATTGATCAGATTATTTTGGTTCACCAAATTGCAGAATCTAGCCGCGCGTCAGCAATATCTATAGTTTTACAGTTACCCCTTCCTGTCACGGTATTCTAGCCTGTCCTCATGCCTGTGAAAAAAAAGTAACATTATCTTCACAGCTGGATGAGCATTTTCATTTTTCTCCCCGCAAGGAAGTTAAAGCAATCTAAAAACCTCTGCTGTGATTCCTACTAGTGGCCTCTTCTTATTAATCAGTGGGATGGTGGTCAGAATCTCGACAGTTTCCTGGTTTCCACGAAACTGCTGAGACGTTGACGTTACCATTCACTATTGTTAAATAGTCAGATTGTATTCACTAATTGTTACAAGAGTAGTTTCGCACGTATATTTTTGTTTATATAGTATGTCTTTCTATTAACTTAATGTTTAAAATCATTTTCATATATTGTAAGCGATAGTTTCTTTTCAGATTCACAAAGTCCAAAATTTCAGACGTAAATTGGCTTCAGTCAACTTACCTCTTCTATATTACATATATAATTTAGATTGCATAGATTATTCGCATTGAATCCTCTTCCAAAAGGCCAAACTAAATTAAGATTTTGGAGAATATTAGAATTCAAAATAACCTATTTTTCGAAGGGATTTTCATGACATGAGCCTATCTTTATATATGCAGTTATGCATTATTATATATACCATAGCCCTGCTTGTGTAATCCATACTTATAGAAGATATGTTAATTACTCTAGATGAATAAAAATCCTTCAATAAAATTTTGTATTAGTATCCGAGAATAACGATTGGCAATTATATATTTTCGATATTCTGAATAAACGTGTGAGCAATATGAGAGTTGTGGAAATTTGATTTGATTTTTTTAGTCATTCCGAGAAACTGCCGGTAACATAGGGGTTTGTAGTAATATCGTAACAGCTCACAAATACTTCAAGGTGGCTACACACGCTCATGCAAACTTGACAAGTCTACTTGCGCAAGTATTTTGTGCAATCAAACTTGAGGGTCTGTAGGACGAGACTTACACAAGTGACTTGAGACATGAATGAATTTGAATCATGCCACCTGTGCAAATCTGACTTGTGCAAGTGAAACGTAGCGTGTGTGCTGAGGATATTGAAGACTTGAGAACAATTACGATGAATGTAAAAGAAAATGAGTTTATTTCTACATCTAGGTATATCCAATGAATTCTATCAATTTAAAGGCAATTTAACAAATTGTTGCGAGTTTTGACAAATACCTAGACAAAAAATAATTATGGCAGAAGAAAAACAGAATTGTTATTATTTTATAATGTGTAGCTAGTATATATATTTATATTTGTAGATACTTAATTCTAAAATATATTAAATATATTCCCATTATTTAAACATGCAACTAAAATCAGTGTTAACATGAGAATATGTTTTCCTTTTTTTCAACCACTCTAGGTATACTGTACACCGCTCATTTCGTTTCTTGACAAAACAAGACAAAAAGCTGTCAAAGCAAGCGTGTGATCATCTAAACACATTATCGGTACTAAGTGAAAAATTAAGTGTAAGTGATTGGTGATAAGTTTAGAGATAAGTGAAAATTGATAATGAGATAAGTGAAGGATCTTTCTTTTTGTGGTGGCAGAGGTGAATACCTGAACGGGAAGTAAGGAGGACTGACCCGCCGGCCGCCGAAAAGGGTATCAACGAAGCTACATCTTGATCTTGATCTCTTGAACTCATCATAGTTACAATTTAAACAGGAGGGTTGTACAAGTATACCTGTATCGTGTGGTGGCGAAGGGAAAGATTCCAATACTTGTGCAAATACTTGCGCAAGTAGACTTGTCAAGTTTGCATGAACGTGTGTAGCCACCTTAAGTAACTTTTCACATTTTAATTAGTATAAGGTACGTACCCGACAAGCGTAATGGAAATTTAGTATAAGTGATGACTACATAGGTATATCCATATAAAAAACGTATATCGATTCGATTGTTGGGATATCAAATCGATGGATTGTTCCATCGAATCGACAGGCCGTTGTTTGTAGGGACATAGTTGTGACCGATACGGTGATACGATGACATTTTTTTCATGTTAGTTTTCCTGCAAATATTTAAATGTATTCTTCCCCCTGCTTTTTCATCATTCAATTGAGGATACGGCTTAAAATTCAATAATCTGATTTAATGAAATGTTTTTAACTAAAATATTTGTTAGTTAAATTTCACCATCAAAATATATAGCTCTGCATTAATTACGCAAAACTAGTTTTATTCATAATTACTGTAAATGAGAGTATTTTCAATGTTTCGTATTTATATTTATGTATAGGTATATTGAATTTCGAATCAAATTGGAATTGTTTTATTCGAAAAATAATTTATTCCTTTGCAGTGAGAAAGTGACTTAAAATTAAAAGTCAGTGTTCTGATATTTTTAATATTTTGTATCCTGAATCATAAGCTCCAAAAATGCATCACCAGTTGCAATATTATTCTTTGCGTCTGAATTATCCACGCTTCATTATTAATTCTGTCATACTTTAGGTACATTGTGATTGTCGGGCGTAGGTACATTTAAATTATATTTGACAAGAGAGATATCCATGACTCTATCCTCAGACAATCTTGAAAAATGTTCCATGTTCTGTGTTAGACTTACTCGGCCAGTTAGACTTACTCGGCCAGTCCAGTATCTGAGTATCAGTATGCAGAATATGGAACATTTTCCCAAAACTCTCTGAGGCTGAGCCAAATTTTAGATCTCTGAGGGAAATCTTATCCTCTTGAATTATTTCCTATATTTCTATTAATTTTGCTTCAAACACTTCTGAATTAATCCCTATAGGTATTTACATTTATTTTAGTCAAGTCTGCGCAGCAGTGCAGAGCCAGAATATGCTGCCAGGCTTGAGAATATGGAACATTTTTTCAAGATAATCTGTGACAAATATGAGCCCAATTTAGAAATAGTAGATCCAGTCTCAAATTTGAAAAGCTTCTCCACAGCCAAAGTAATAAAGTATGTCCAAACTAGCCATTTTAATGGCGAGTTTGTGACAGTTATTTTGGGTGTGCCTAAAAAGTGTCCGGTAGCGTCGATTAGAATGTAATGACGCCCTTTACAGTGTACATACATTATTATTTATATCATATGATGAATGGTAATTTACATTTTTGAAGGTTACGGTTATATACTGGATAGTTCACGCTCCCGGACGCTTTAAAAGCGTCCGGAAGAGTTTAGAATAGTCCGGTAATATCTAGTACCGCCCTGTACACTGCCAGTCTGCAGAATATGTGAGATATTTGGGATATTCTCTCCGAACAATTTTGAATTAATTCCTATATTTACATTAATTTTGCTACGAACACTTCTGAATTAATTCCTATATTTACATTAATTTTGCTACGAACAGATTAAGAGATCTCTACGAACACTTAACCAGTTTCTGCAGACTGGGTACACTGTACATGATTATTTATATCATTATCATATGATGAATGGCCAGTCTGCAGAATATGGAACATTTTTCCAAGACTCTCTACTACGGGAGTTTTTGAATGAATTTTAGAATTTGGAGATCTCTGCGGGAGATCTTGAATTAATTCCTATGTTACCATTAATTTAGCTGCGGGAGATTTTGAATTAATTCCTATGTTACCATTAATTTAGCTGCGGGAGATTCTGAATCTGCTACTGAGAGTCAGAGAGTAGCTCTCTCTCAAATTAAAGTCTCTGCGGGAGAGGAGACACATTCTGCAGACTGGATGAATGGTAATTTACATATTTAAAGGTCACGGTTACCTATTTGATAGTAAACGCTCCCGGACGCCCAAGTAATAAAGCATGTCCAAACTCGACATTTTAATGGTGAGTTTGTGACAGTTATTTTGAGCCCTTCAAATCCAAATGGCGAGTTTTATCTATTTTTCTCCTATGCTACAATGTTATTTTGGGAAGAATTTATGAAAATTTGATCATTTTGGAGAGAATTTGTTGAATTTTGGAGAGAATTTGTTGAATTTTGGAGAGAATTTGTTGAATTTTGGAGAGAGCTTGAGAGACTAATGGCGAGTTTATAAGACATACTATTTTACTTGGCCGGACGCTTTAAAAGGCACAAAAGCGTCCGGAAGCGTTTAGAAGCGTCCGGTAATATCTAATACCACCCTGTACACTGTACATGATTATTTATATCATATGATGAATGGTAATTTACATATTTAAAGGTAACGGTTACCTATTTGATAGTAAACGCTCCCGGACGCTTTAAAAGGCACAAAAGCGTCCAGAAGCGTCCGGTAATATCTAGTACCGCCCTGTACACTGTACATGATTATTTATATCATATGATGAATGGTAATTTACATATTTAAAGGTCACGGTTACCTATTTGATAATAAACGCTCCCGAGCGTTTTAAAAGGTACAGGAGCATCCGGTAATATCTAGTACTGCCCTGTACACTGTACATGACTATTTATATCATTTCTTGAATGGTACTATACACATTTAATGATTAACGACCGACAAACTTGTATATTTGTTAATTGCTTAATTAAAAATCGTCCGGGAGCGTTTGGAGGCATATACAAGCGTCCGGTGCCACACGTTAGTGTCTAGTACCGCCCTGTTCACCGTTTATAATTATTTATATCATTTGGTGTACAATAATTTACTTATTTAAAGGATAAGGTTACATATTTGATGGTTTGTATATGTGTTAATTGCCTAAAAAGCGTCCGGTATCGTTTTTTACCGTCAGTTACAGCGACAGGTAAACAGTTAAATGGGTTATATGCCTTCAATTGCCTAAAAGCGTAATTTTGGTATTGCCCGGTAATTGGGTTGGTAAACCTTATTCATTAGGGAAAGTAAATGATTTTGATATCGTTGGGTAATTAGTTAGTGTTCGGTGATTAAGCAAAGTCCAGTGATTTTGATATCTGATTACGTTCGATAATAGGGTAGTGTTCGGTGATTGTGTAAAGTTTTATGAGTTACAGCCTTATAGGTCGTAGGCGTAGTATTGTTCTCCTCATTTATGAGTTACAGTAGAATTCCTATATAATAAACTCCTGTATAGTGAATCATCCTATATAGTAGAGCCCTGTATAGTGAACTACCACATATAATGAATATGTTTTATTTAGTCTGCCATAAAATATCCATTATAGTTTATATAGATATTTCTAAAAAGTAAGCTCTGTATATTATAGATCAGTTATAATGAACTAGAGTCCTGAGAAATTATTTACCTCATGTAATGAAATAATGTTGTAAGAACAGCCTGTATAATAAAGATATTGATTTTTATTGCAGAACAGTAATCTTTAAAAAAAATGGTATATTACACGTATCTAATGAATTCAAATAATAAATTACATGAAAAACGTGACATAATTTAAAACCTAGAAAATAGCGTAAATATTGTAAAACAACTTTCGCAAAAGTAGCTTCTACTAAACTTTAATTTGAGGCTGTCTCATTATTAACCCCCTTATATAGTTGAAGTGTGTAATTTAATAGTCTTTGGTTTCCTATGCATCTCTTGACAGGTATAATGAACTAACTCTCTTAAGTGAAGTAGTGGTAGTTCACTATAGAGGAGTTCTACTATAGTGTTTAACAAAAAATATATGCGTTCTGCACAGTACTCGTTGCCGAACATCCCACCTCCTCCCAGAAAAAGTTGCACATATATATAATATTGCGTACGTATGTGCATAATTTCTTTAAATTAGTATATCTAATATCCTTTCTAGGTCGATGATTGCGTACTGTAAACCATCTTGAGCATTAAGTAGATCGAGGCATTGGATTTTTTGCTCTGGGGTTATTGTCCTGTCACCAGTAACCATACCCTAACTCAATTAGGGATGTGAGCTAAGAATTTACCGAATATTTTTTGAGTTATAAATGAACTGGACCTTTGACCGGATCGATCCCAAAATTCTATCAGATGGTTCTTGGACATTGAACAATCGTCCCACCAAATTTCAGACAATTTGGTTGAATACTTTTTGAGTTATGCGAATAACAAGATGATAAATAAATAAATGCTGGCTAATATATAACTTCCAACAAATTTTGCGAAGGTAAAAAAATGAAGGTATTAATGCACGCTCTGCAATAGATGGGTAGCGTGGGTATTCTCGAGATTGTGTAAATCGGCAATGGACAGCCAAAGTGAAGTGAGTTGGGTTCCTTTTTAGATTATCAGCGAAATATTCCTATGTTATTCGTACGGGAGAAAAAGTAGGTAGTAAAACATCCCTTACAGCTGACTATTTACTTACTCTTAGAAAATTCTAAGCCGATAATTCAATACCTAATACCTAAACGCATTCATGGATACAAAGTTCATTGTGATGTGTATTCAAGTAAAAAAAGTTATGAGCAATTTAATTAGAAATAACGCTTCCGGACGCTTTTGTGCCTTTTAAAGCGTCCGGGAGCGTTTACTATCAAATAGGTAACCGTAACCTTTAAATATGTAAATTAACATTCATCATATGATATAAATAATAATGTACACTGTACAGGGCGTCATTACATACTACCTGACGCTTTTTAGGCACACCGGTTATTTTGAGCCCTTCAATTGCAAATGGCGAGTTTTATCTATTTTTCTCCTTTGCTACAATGTTATTTTGGAGAATTTATGAAAATTTGATCATTTTGGAGAGAATTTGTTCAATTTTGGAGAGAGCTGGAGAGACAAATGGCGAGTTTATGAGACATAGTATTTTACTTGGCCGGAGTCCACAGATGGTGACAGACCCAGGGGCCAGGATTTTTACAGAAATTGGGAATTAATTCCTATGTAACCATTAATTTAACTGCGCTGCGCAGCTGCTGCGGGAGATTCTGAATCTGCTGGCAGTTTCTGCAGACTGGATGTAAAAGTGAGCCAAATTGGCTTGGCTCTGAACCAGTTTGTATTTGGTGCACTGAACTTCTCTGACTTTTTCAAAACACTGAGAAATAGCTGCCAACATTTTTCATTAATTTGTCTAGTCCTCTCAGAGTCCCAGGTAATAAAGCATGTCCAAACTTGCCATTTTAATGGGGAGTTTGTGACAGTTATTTTGACCCCTTCAATTGCAAATGGTGAGAAATATCTAATTTTCTCCTATGCTGCAATGTTATTTTGGAGAGAATTTATGATAATTTGATCATTTTGGAGAGACAAATGGAGAGTATGAGACATACTATTTTACTTGGTAGTCCTCCAACATTTTTCCAGTTTCCCCTCCCAAAATTAATGGTAATGTAGGAATTAATAGCTAAATATCCTCCGACATTGCAGGAATTTTTTTATTAAAGAATAAAGAAATTAAATATCTCCCAGACTCCCGATATATCATTGAAATTTACCACCAAATACAATCTGGGCTCTGAATTTTGTGTAATTTTGGCTCAATAATAAATAATTAGCTTAAAATATTCCAGCCTCTTAAATAAACATTGCAGAAACCCAGTCTGCAGAATATGGGACATTTTTAACATTTTCTGTGTGAACGATCCTTAATTTCCTCCTATGTTAACATGTATTTTACTGAGAACAGAAGCCAAAAACCCAAAATGGATTGATTTCTTGGAGAACACTTTACCACTTCCTACAGTCTTGGCAGAAACTGGTAAAGTGTTTCACTGCCCTGTGTTTGTAGATATCTCTTAATTTGTTCATTGCAAAATTAATGTAAATATAGGGATTAATTAAGAAGTGTCTGTAGCAAAATTAACCTATATATAGGAATTAATTCAAAATTATTCAGAGAGAATATCCCAAATATCTCCCATATTCTGCAGACTGGCAGTGAGAATGGGAATATGCCTGTCTGCAAAACATGCACAATCAGTCTCTGGATATTTAATTTTCAATCTAAAGATTTTCTAATTTCGGATTTGAAATTTCTCTCAAACCATATTTCATAGTATGGACAAAGTCGCCAGTATATTGGCGACTTTTAAGGGGTGAAATAAGTCGAAAAACATGTAAATAACAAGTAGATCACTCATAAGATAGTCTCAAGAATTTTAAGAGATACACATGCATCAGACATGAAGCATGAGGATATTTTAAGTTTAAAATCTTCATTAGAAAGTCAAATTTCTTCTTTAAAGTATCTTAAATGTGGCGACCTGGATCCATTTTCTCTCTTAACTGGTGACTTTCCTGCCACACATCGGAACATGGCTCTCCAAAGTGTTCACTCGCCCGTGAGTAGCGGGGCAGAGCTCTAACTCTGAATAAAATGACCGAAAATCTCAAAATACTCTCCATTAATTACATGCGCATGTAGGAATTAATTAGGAAATTGTTGCCGTATAATTCAGGAGACTAGTTTTAAGGCCTCGATAGTCAGTGTCGCTGGATAAACTTCATGCATCTTTGCAGACTGGGGAATATGGGACATTTTCTGTGTGGCTTGACTAAAAGAAGCATGACCACGCATTACCAATATATAAAAGACACATGACCAAGGCATAGAGATTTAAAAATGCCTCCGACATGTCAGGAATTTACCATCAAATACAATCTGATGTGTTATGTGGCATATGATTATTATCAGATGATAATTCAAGCCTGCAGAAACTAATAGTGTTCATTGATATCTTTTTTATTCTGATTACTTTAAAGATAAATTAAATATAGAAATTAATTAGAAATATAAATTATTTTGTAGAGAATATCCCATTCTGCAGACTGGAATAAATGAAAAAATAATATTCATTAACTAATCTCTATTTTTCAGATTTTTCAGTCATTTGATTTTGTATATCGGTTAATTAAATATTCCAAAATGAGGAAACTTTCCCATGCCGAGCAGAAGCTCTTAAAACACACAGACTTTGTCAATTGGGATGTGAGCAATAATGTACGTGAAGCAACTGTTATGAGGAGATTCAAAATAGACAGAAGAGAAGACTACGTCCTGTACAATAAGCTATCAAGAAAGTGCCGTGATCTGGCAAGAAAAATTAAAGATTTGGACTCGAAAGACGCTGTCCGTACTGAATATTCCGGAAGGATGATAGAAAAATTATACACCATCGGAATAGTTCCAGATAAAAGTAGTCTCGAGTTGGTCAATGATATCACGGCATCGTCATTCTGCAGAAGGAGGTTAGCACCCACCTTGGTGAGGATAGGATTGGTTGAGAAAATCACCTCAGCTGTCACTTTCATCAAACATGGACATGTTAGAGTGGGAAGAGATATCATAAAAGATCCAGCATTTTTAGTATCAAGGTGAGTGTTATGTGAATTCTGTGATTGGTTACACTATTAGCAACTGGGTGAGTCAATGTCGAGTTAGTAAGAGTTGCATTTCACTATCGTAGGTTGTCAGTTTACTTCAACCAAATTTAAGGCTTAAATTTCTCAGTAGCTGATGTGTAATTTTCCAATAGGTTATTTTGTAATTAATTTCAAGCATTATGTAATGCGACTCAACTACAAATTATGTATCTTGTTCTAAATAAAACCATCACTTGGTAAATATGTTATTTTTTCCCTGTTTATCATTTTCTTAATGCCACATGCAGTTTTAGAGAATAGCGCTATGGTTAAACTCTTCAACCACGAGGTATATTTTTGTGTTTTGTAGCCTTTATTTACTATCACCTCTTCATTTTCCTCTTCCATTAATGAGTGCAGCCACCAGTATCCCTTTTTGTTACATTTCTTGATAAGCATTCAAGGAGTAACTTTTCTACATCCATGAGTAGTCATTGAGTTGTGTTAAGGAACTTTGGTCAAGGATCCACTCTCCTACTTACTGCTTCTTTAGGTCTTAGTGTTTAATTTCCTTTTGACATCAGTGATTTTGCCTTGAAATCAGAAACATATGTTAAAACCCCTAATAAATTATTGTTACTTCAGCAAAACTTGGATAATTGTAATGAAGTCGGCAAGTATTGTTTCTTCACCTTCCATTTATTTGTTCACTTATTAGTTTTAACTATTTTTTATCTCCGAGAATATTCTATTTGACATTGTACATTCGTTTCAGAGCGCTGGAAGACTATATTACCTGGGTCGATGGATCTGCAGTCAAACGAAGCGTGAAGCAGTACAATGATTTGGTGAGTTCTATTAGCTAATGTAGGAACTAGTTTTGTGATATTATATTATAGCACTGATTAGTTTTTCTCTTTCATGAGATTGAACTTATTGAATGATTTGATTTGGTTGAATCTAACTAGTTCTTTTCTTTTCGTCCATATACTCTGATATTAAAACTATTAAATTCAATATTTTAATAATAATCATTTGTATTTATTAAATTTTAGAGTGTTGGTAAGGGACCTTTATTGCAATGTTTGGTATTCAATTTTATAGGGTTATTATTAATAGCTAGAACCTAGACAAATGCCATAAAATCCTATTTTTATTTTGAAATAATTTGGTAACTTGGTAAAGTGGGTGTTTTATATTGGCAAATTTATGGGAAATTATAATTCAATCAAATTTGATTTAAATTAATATCTAAATACAAAAACTATCAATAAGAAATTATTATAGTTTTCACTGAATCTAATCCAGTTTTCTGTAATTCTTCAAATCAATTTTTTTTAGCACAGACTGCCATGAACAAAATGTTTACTTAATTTTTATCTAAAAAATAGCTAATGATAAATAAAACACACCATTCGAAGAGAGTTATATGTGGAAAAGAATATTTTATTTATTACTTTTTGTAATATTCATATTAGAATAACATCAATGAGACCCAAATTGTTTTTTGTCAAGTAGCTATGAGGTTTCCTGTACAGTTTCAAAAGATGACATTGGCCTATTACCTAAGTAGCTACGGAGTTTTGCTGTAAATACATATTTCATTTTTAATTAAATTTTAGATGTACTCGTATGGTAAATTTGAATAAATATAGCTACTATGAACTAGATTTATATATTTTTTTAATTATTCAGAGATAAATTGTTTACTAATTTATTTTTATATTTTTTACTTGTGATTTTATATTCTAAAATAGTTAAAAATACCAATTAACACGTTGTAAACTCCTTACTCATTATTCTTTAAAGAATATGTATAAGTCCTAAAATTTATTTTTTAAGTTCTAAAATGGCTCTTTTATAGGTATAGAAGTCTGGACTCTAATTTATAGAGATTTTAATTTTATGTTGTTTCTTGAAAAGGTATCGAACTGTTCAACATTTTCAATTATATGAGAAAACTATGAAATCATTAGTATTTAACTTTTATTTTAATTCACAATTCCATGACATCTGAAGGTATCAATGATATGAATTATTTTGGTTAAATAACAATTATTATTAAATGATCGAAAATGTGTAACAGTTCAATAACTTGAAAACTAACCCTAATTGATCAAATTTTATTTTGAATGTATTTTAATTCTTCATTTTCTATATTTTCAGAGAGACGATTTTACTGAACTCAACTGTTGATCTGCAAAAGCTTATATAAAAATAAATTGTGTTTGCTATGTCCTTGTCTCATTCACCTCGTGTTTTAAAATGTTAGCAATAGCATAATTTAGTCTTTGTATTCATTTTAATTATAGGGCAATTTATGTTTTCTTGTTCAGTTTTTATAAGACGAAAAATCCATTTCTTAAAAATTTAGTATCTAGATCCTATTTGATGACCATAATCGTAGGCAAATATAAATTTAGTTTGATTGGTTATTAGACAAGTTAATAGAAAAATAATACTTACATAGCTATACAATGGATGTGTTTTAATGATCATAATAGATAGAATTGATTGTTACAATTTTCATTAATTACTTTTTGAGCTGCCATAATTAATTTTGAAGATATTTTAGTCTAGACAAGAAATAGAGAAAAAAAATTTCCTTCAGTAAAAAGCTCTATTCAACAGATATACTTAATGTGGCACTTGGCTCATGGTTAATAACTTAATATAATATGAATTTGTTACTAGTTAAATTTTAATTACATAAGTTTACTAACGTCATCGGTAAAAATTCTCTGTCGTGATTAAAATCAAATTATTTTGAAAACACTTGACTGGTAACAAACGTCATCCTAACCCATTCAAATTATTTTGACACCCGGCGTGGGAATTTTAAGGCTGAAGCTCACGCTAATTCCTTCTGAAGGTGGAAGGAAAATGACAGGACAAACCTTGAACTATTAAAAGTACTGTCTGAGAAAGATATTACAGTGCACTGTACTTAATAGGCAGCTCGTAGATCCCCCCCCCCCTAGCTAAGTTGCCAACCTAACACCTAGCCTATGAACAAAATACTGAATAGTAGGAAACAGGTACCTACCTAGAGGCTAGGTACCCACTTTGGGGAAAGGTGTTTTCTGATGTTTTAAAATATTTTCTAATACAATAATGGTAACTTTGACATTCACAACCTTTAGAGTATAATATTCAACTGTTCTGTCATTAAAAAGTTGTCAGAGGAATCTTTTTCAGAATGGACAGTGCAGGACAGGTTTTAAGGTACCACCTTATCTACTTTGTTAGGTAAAATGAAATTAAGTATTTAGGTCCAGTGTTAGCCATCTGGTAATTTGTTTGAAAATAGGTTATAAAATTACATGTTAGATGGCAATCATGACTTGCCTGCCTGTATTTGATGCTCAAAATCCCACTGCCTTTTACCTACAAAAAAATAATCCCACAGATTTCCCATCATTTTGCTGATCTTCCAACATTTTCCCAATTTAGCCTGTGAAAATTAATAATGATAGCTGATAGCATTATTAGCATACCTAGATAAGAATGTTATAGCTAAAAATTTTTAAATTCATTTTTAACATTTTCTATGTGAACAATCCACAATTTCGGTCACGGTGGCGGGCCCCCAGGTAATAAAGCAGGTCCAAACTTGCCATTTTAATGACGAGTTTGAAACAGTTATTTTGAGCCTTTCAATTGCAAATGGCAAGAAATATCTAATTTTCTCCTATGCTTTAGTATGCTAGGTACAATGTTATTTTGGAGAGAAATTATGATAATTTCCCCATTTTAGAGAGAAATTTGGTTTCTCTCTTGGAGAGACATGGAAAGTTTATGAGCCATACTATTTTAATTTTGAATTTCCTTGTAGGTACCTAAATAATTTGAGGATTTCTCAAATTCTATGTAAACACCCAGTCTGCAGAATATGGAACATTTTTCCAAGACTCTCTGCGGGAGTTTTTGATTGAATTTTAGAAATTTGAGATCTCTGCGGGAGATCTTGAATTAATTCCTATGTTACCATTAATTTAGCTGCGGGAGATTTTGAATTAATTCCTATGTTACCATTAATTTAGCTGCGGGAGATTCTGAATCTGCTGCTGAGAGTCAGAGAATAACTCTCTCTCAAATTAAAATCTGCGGGAGAAAAGACACATTCTGCAGACTGGGTAAACACTTTACTCTTTAGTAGGTACTTTACCAGTTTCTACAGTCTGGCCTGAGAATGTTGTAAATATCTTCTATATAATAATATTGGCCCAGTTGCGAAATACAACTCTCTCCAATGGAAAACAAGTGTTTTTAATGATGGCTGTCATGAAATACGACACCATCCAAATATAAAAATTATATACGACACCTCGATGGCTCGATCTATGTAATTATGATACAAAAATTTATTCTTATATTCATTCTAATTATTATTGAATTCAAATGATTTCATTACAAATTAATACTTGAATGTAATTAAGAGGAGTGGGATTGTTTTAAGATCGTATCTATATAGCTGACAGCTGTCATGAAAAGCGACTCCCTTGAATTTCTCCCCGTAGGAATAATGAAGAGATACGATTTAATTACCATTCGAGGAGTCTGTTCAATAAATTTAAAAGACGGCCTTTAAACCCCCAGTTGCGAAACACTACTCCTTGCAAAATGTCATAGGATAATAATTAATAGCCTGGTTAGGTTTATGATATGATATGATTAGGTTAGAATATGATATTTATACATATAACCAAAACTACGTTTTAGTTGTCTATCTACCTTATTACATGTCAGAATATTTTAAGATTGAGGAGTCTGATCGAATTTTGTATTTCAAAGGAGTTGTATTTCGCAACTGGGCCATAATATTTAGGATCTTTCCCATGTGACAACTCGCATCAGATTCAATTTAAATTATTTTTTATGTGTTTTTTTTGTTCATAGAGATTTCTTATTCTGTTTGTAGCAAAATTAATGTTAATATAGGAATTAATTCAAAATTGTTCAGAGAGAATGTTCCAAATATCTCCCATATTCTGCTGACTGGCTTTTTGATATATGAGGGTTTAAATTTATTTATGAAAAAACTTTGAAAAAACTCGTGTTTTCATTGAAATACTCAAACATTATAGATTTTTTACATGAAACTGTAATGTACTAAATATTGAGTTTGTTGTATCCGCTAGTTTGTTGTGCTGCACACTTCATGCTTGATTAATGACTTGGCACTGGCAGGGGGGTATGGGAGCAGGGGTAGGGTGGTTTTTCATTTAGTTAGGACTGATGGCTGAGTAACTTGTTTATGTTTCATTTTCAAGTTAATTTATTTATATTCGCTAGATATTTCATATGCAATTTTATATTTATGTACCAAACTATTACTACTATTTCAATTTTTCATAATGAGACAAAGATTAATCAAAAGTTTACATACTTTTTAATAAACTGCTGACTGGTATAACAAATAATGTACCATTGAGACTAACAGAAAGTTTTCAATATTTAAAACCTAATTGATTTAAAACTGAAGTACAATTTGATCTAAGTAGCTATTTAAATTTTCAAAGATGACTGAAAATAGTATAATTTTTCTTATTTGCAAATAATTTGTTAACAATATACCTAAGTTGTTGAAATGATAATCAACTTGATTTGAATTAGTTTAAAATGATCCTTTAACATATTATTTCATAACCAAAATACAAATAACATCTTTTTACCTATCTAGTGTACAGTGATTAGCAGCTACTTAAAAACATGGAATATCTATTTGGTCTAACATGCTTCATCATTTTGATAATTGGTCTATTCAGTTACATTTTTATCACTCTCTTCAAAACGGGAGAATTGAAACAAAATGCAGGTGAGTTTTTATTTCATATTTCTCTGTGATTACCTACTTTTAATAGCTAATATATATTTTATAAGTATAAGTATACATTCACTGAAATACATTTAGTGATTTTATTTTTTTTTAAAGAGAAAAAGCAATTCATTAAATGTTTTAGCTTAGCTAATATTCAAGACTCAAATTGTGTAAGTACGATGTTTTCTTAGACAATTAATATTTCTGAATTATTAATTTCAATCTTAATTCCTAATAATGTTATTCTGTTTATCACACTATACTAACACCCTTATATTTTTCAGATGAGCACAGAGAAAAGAAATCTAAAGGTCAGAACAAAGCTCAACAGTCCAAGCAATCCTCCAAAGTTTCCCGCAAACCAGTGAAGGTCTCATCTAAGCGCGCCTTCTCTCATCCTGACTTGCAATGCTCCTTCAAAGGTCACACTGATGAGATAACGTCTGCTGCAGTTTCTTATAATGGAAAAGGATTGGTTACTGCTTCAGAAGGTGGGTTGAATATTCAAGGCAGATTCTAAAGTCTGTGAATTTACTTCAATTAGGTGCTAAGTTGTTGAGTGTTAAGTAATAAATTATAATAAATAGTTTATTTAAACAAAACGCATATATAGTACAAGGAAAAAATTACAGGTTTTATAATAAGTATATTTGTTCCGCTACTTTGCAACAACATTTCCCTCTACAATTCTGTTATTGTTTCTGTTTATCAAGAAGGAATATTGAAGAATTGAAAATATCCATTAACTCTTCAATTTTTTATTTAGTTATAATGATTTCTTACTTCATTGCTACTTCCATTTTTCTAAGATCAACACTTGCATTATCACAAAAATGTTTTCTCCCATAAACAGACAGAACTCTGTTTTTCTACAACACCCGCAGTGCCTTTTCTAGCAGTGGTGCCTCTAATCTAGGCACTAGGACTAACATTCACCTGGACCATGTGGTGAAACTGTGTTGGAGTCCTGACTACACGGCTGTGGTCATTCAAAAAGCAGACACCTTAAAGCTAGAGGTGATGAAGGGGACTAAGAAGAGTGATGGAACACTCACTGCACTAACTACCGTCAGGGAGTTCCCCGAGGTGAGTATAGTGATGCGACTCAATTTGCTAAAATTATTTCTTATTGAACGAACATTTTATTTGGTGTCGGTAGTCAAATCTTTGCTCTTGATAAAATTACAGCAGGGTAAATATAAAATGATATTAGGTATAGCTAGTGGATATATTCAGTAAATTTTCCCAATAATTTTGTTTTAGATTAAAAGAATCCCTGTAATTTTTAATAGCTACACAGTGATACACAATTGGTATTATTAGTGTGTGATATAAAGTTATAACCTTTTTGTTTCTAAAACAGGTAAAACATTTACTAATATGCTATTAAACAATATTGTCAAATTTATGATCAATATCCACAATTCACTTTTTCTAGAAATTAAGTATCATGATATTTCCAATCTATTGCTACTCAATTTTTTTTTTACTATATCTTCTCGCCTTGCTAGCCTTTCACTGAAAAGTTGCTCACTCTGAGGGTAGCCAACAACGGTAAATTTATCATGACGTGTGATGTGAAGAGCCAACTGTGCCTTTGGGATCTGAAGGGAGAGTTGCTGACTTCCTTTGACACTCGGCACGGTGACACTATCTCCGCCACCCTGTCTTACGACGATAAGTTCATAGTCACGACTGGTGAGGAATTATAAATATTGTTCTTGTCTGATTGGTGTTTATTTCATAGTTACAGTTTAGGATTTCATTATAGAAAACATTCAGTGTTCTATAAGCAAAGTTTTTCTAAGAACTAACTAAAATAGCTAACGTGAATTAGTAGTATTTTTTTACCCAAATCATTTATTTTGAATATATTTGATTCATGATCCCCTTTTTATCAAAGTAGAAAATGGTATCAACAATCTCAATCAGTTTATGTTGATTAGAGTTCACTGTATAGGATTTTACTCTACCAGTTTATTCTATTGAGCCCCCAGGGGCTCTATCCTGAAGCTGTCTGTGGTGAATGGAAGAGAAGGGGGGTGGCGTCCCTTGGGCCCCAAACTGTTGTAATTTGGATTTTGGATTGTCTTTTTTCATTTTTACCATGTTTATCATTTTTTTAATGCTACTTGCAGTTTTAGAGGATAGCGCTAGGGTTATGTTCTTCAACTACGAGGTCTTAGATTTTGTGTTAGGTAGGCTCGTAGGCTTCATTTACTATCACCTCTTCATTTTCCTCTTCCATCCTTGAGTGCAGCCACCGGTGCTTGTCTCCCTTTTTGTCACATTCCTTGGTAAGTGACTGCATTCACGGAGTAGCTTTTCTGCATCCATGAGCATTGTCACCGACGGTGGTAAGTGACTTTGTTCATGGAGCCACTTTCCTCTCTGACTGTCCCTTGTATTTAATTTCCTTTTGACGTCAGCGATATGGCCTCCTGTTCCGAAGCAGATGTTAAACCCCTACTAAAATAAAAATTATTATATTGATGAAAACTTATTTTCAAATAACTAATATTAATATTGTGCACACATAGTTGGTATCCATGATACCTGCAGGTATCATGGATACCAACTTAAATAAATAACAATTATATCGTTTTTTTTATCTCGTGGAAAAAGTAGGAGGAGCTTAGCAAAAAGTATGGTGGAAAGACTTAAAAACCCGACGTGTGTACGGCCCTTTAGCTATATGGAGGTATTACCATCCATATCAACAATAACATCCTCGTTTTAAATGGCTAACTTAGCTTTCATTGTGCAGGCTTCACTCCAGACGCCAAAGTGTTCGAAGTTCAGTACGACAAAGAGGGCAACTTCAAAGAAGTCAAAAGGGTCTTCCAATTGACAGGACACAACTCCAAAATCTTCTCCTGTGATGTCAGTCTGGACTCCTCTAAGATGATAACAGTGTCTAAAGATGGCACCTGGAGACTCTATAACACCGATGGTGAGAACTAACTATTCTGGTGTTACTTACCTTTGCAGAATTGTGGAAGGTTGTGTTTTAATTGGCAATATTTCACTATAACACTGATGGTGAGATTGAGATATACAGCTACCTTAAAATTAACTTCACTTGTCATCCAGTGAGGTACAAGCAGAAGGAGGACCCCAAGCTGCTAGTAGAGGGTGAAGTTGCTAGTGCTAAGGACATCACAGACCTCACCAAGCCTTGTCTAGTTAGACTGGCACCAGACTGTAGAGTAGTACTAGTCTCAGTGTTGTCTAGTGTACATTGCTACTCTGCCAAGACTGGTCAGCTCATCAAAACTATAGAGAACATCTACCCAGGTAAAAGAAATTACAAATATTTAACTAGGACTATACTGACACTATTGGTACTTGTTATAGCTGCCTTTTTTTAGGTATCGTATTTTTCGTTATATTTAGTTATCAATATCAGTAGTAGCTATACCAATACCAAGAAGTATCACTACTGGTATTATTTTTTATATCAGCAATTCTTTAGGTATCAGTATCAGAATAGTGGTGGTTTTTAGGAATCTCTATCGATAAATTACCATGTGTATTGGTACTGTTGTCGGTAATAGTTTTGGTATCGATACAATCCTATATCTAACACTTTCTGTTGTTTTGAATAACAGTTGATTTAATTTGAGTCAGGCTACAATGAAATTTAACTCTACTGCTCTTGTGATCACATTTAGTCAATAAAAATGAGTGTGAAAACCTATATGCTGAATGAGATGCAGTCAAATTTCATTAATTTAGAGTTCAATTTGTAATCTTGTAATCTCTGAGATTATTTTGACAAGTCTCGTATTTAAATGAGCTATTTTATCCAGTTGTAGCTAAGGGAAAATTTAAAGATATAGTAAAATGTAACGATTGTAATAATGTATTACAGATTATATCAAGGGGTTGTTTTCTTTATGCCGCCTAAGTTGTATTTAATAATTGCAATGTGTTACAGATTATATCATGGAGTTGTTTTTCGATGGGGCAAGTCAGTACTTCATTACAATAGGGGGCAGGTGTGGTCATTTATTCCACAATGTAGCTGGTTACTTGGAAACTATTCAGGTGAGAAAAATGATATTAGTTCAATTAATTTTTAAAATTTGCTTTGAATTATAGATGAATGGAATAATTTGCTGTAAAGTTTACGTGCTGAAAAAAGCAGCAACATCTGGCAACAAGTAATCACTCTATTATTGCAGACATTTAAGTTTTAACCAATTCTGTTAATCATTAAGTTTCGAGTTATCGTACAGTTCAACATTTTCGATCATAAGGAAAAAAGTAAATAATTTAACATTTAAACTCTTTATTACAGTTAGCATGGATATCAATTAATTAAATGTTATAATAAATATTTTTTCTTATATAATCAGGCATTGTCCGATAACCCTAAATCGACTACTATTAACTTTTCTCTCTTTATTCTCACAGGATTTTGAGGTAGCTTTAAAAGAAGCATCTTACGCTGGTTTGAAAGAGAGGATTAGGTTACAAATAGAGGCTACCAGAGCATCTCTCGAGAAAATAGAGAATAGACAGACAAACAATGATAAAGAGGATAAGAAGAAGAATTGAAGAGAGAGTTGGTCCGTGCTAGTCTACTTCTCCTTTTATTTCATTGGGAAGAACTGAGTTATCGGACTGGTCCACATTTTCGACCATATTAGAAAAAATATCTACCTAATTCATAAAGAAAAAACTGATAAATTCCTATATTAGTGCAACTTGCAGTAATATAAGAATGAGGTCAAGTACCCCCATTCCTATATTACTGCAACGTTGCACTAATATAGGAATTTACCGAAAAACTATATTATAATTATTATTTATTCATTTAAAATTAGTTCTGCGAACCCGGGTTTACAGAATTAATTGATAGGACTGTGCAGGTAAGATGAATAGCAATAAAAAAAATATTATTTCTTTTTTTCTTATATTAATCATTATATATTTTTTCTTATATGTTCGAAAATGTGGAAACGTCCGATAACTCAGAACGTAACCCTACAAAGTGTTATTAATTTTGAGATTATGCAGGATATGAATTTTATAACAAGGCAATACTTTTTCACTCATTTTTGAACAAATATTTTAGTAGGTATAGGATAATTTATTTTCAAGTTTAGGTTTTATTTCTATTTTTGAAGTAGAAAATGAATATGAATATTTGTTAGAATGACGATCTGCAATATTATATTATTTTTCATATGGAGTTGTGATTTTTTTTAAACTCAATGTTTAGATATTTGGTAGGCACCAAAAATCTGATAAGCATCCGAGAAAGGAAATTAGTTCTATGTATTAAGGGCATTATTGTTTTATTCCTCTGTTCACCTTATTTAAATTTATTAGAGCTGCAGTTTGAGAATAGTATTTATTCAAAGAGAATGGCTACCTAGTGTACCTACTTTATTTGTTAGTCTGAGGGATTTTCCCACACCTAATAAAACGCAAACATTCTCTGTATAAATTAATTCCATTTTACATTGTTTTATTTAATAAAAATGACAAAATATGCAGAGATGTTAATCAAACCTTTCATCATTGCCTCATTGTCGTGAGGCCACCTCTTGGTAGGTAGGTCCTCTTTTTGTTCTAATGTAGCTTTAAAGTTCTTGTATAGAATGGCAACCTTTTTCTTCAGCTTTCCTAGCTATATGATTATATCCATGGATAACCAGTCTGATTAAGATTTAGGTCTCTTATCCATGGGTGTCTGTTCTTGCCATCCATGTGTTGGTTAGACACCTTTACCTGTGCTAACTGACTTGGTGCATGTAGCGTACTTTCACTGTCCCCTCGTATACAAGGCTTTCTTCTCTTCATGTCTCTGTGTATAGAGAAAAAATTTAAACATCTAGATTCTAAAATAAAATAAGCAATTGCATCTCTTTGTAATTGATTAAACTAGAAGGTTGAAGAAAAGTGGAGCACATGCCTAACACACTTTTAGGGCTGTCATATTCTGTAAATTTTACACGGGCATCAATTTTTGTGGGGATAAGACTACCTCGAACCGTTTGTTCTGCAAACTTTTACATAAAAATTAGAAAAGAGTAATAATATATATGTTTGGTAAAAAGCATCTGATAACTGTAAAATGGGCTCTTCATTAAACTAAAACATTTTTATTTACCTAAGTTAAAGCATGAAACTGAAAATGATACGTGACATTACATGACAAATAAAAAAATTATTTTGACTCGAGTTTGGACAGAACGCTTCTTGTGTAGAAATTTCAAATCATTTTGATCGGAATGTTTTTTCTACGAAGATCATCATCATCTGTGATCTTCATCATCATTCTTCATTTCTCCTGAGAAGCTGCTTGTGTAAGGACTTAATTTTTTTTAAATAAATTTATAGGATATTTGAGAATAAATTTATATGATATTTGAGAATATTCAGGCAGATAATATCTATCTGTCATTATTTGATTTTAATTTTGTAATGTTTGATACATTGATAGGCTATCTACCAGAGGCAGACTACCAGTAGTAGCTACTACCTACTAGGCTACTAGTGAGTAGTGAATAGGTATTTATATTTAATGAAAAACTAGCCCTTATCAGTTATATAGGTAGGTAGATTATTTTACTGATTTTACATTTTCAAATTTCTATAAATCTATCAATTGCTGTGCTGTGAGTCTGTCTGACTGTCTGATCTATCATCTAGTGACGGGTCCATACAATTACCGGAATGGAGCATGAATTACCGGAACAGGACATGAATTACCGGAACGGAGCATGAATTAGTACTGGAACGGAGCATGAATTACCGGAACGGAGTTGTTTTATTCAATTTATTGCGAAATATTCCTATTTATGTAATCTAGTTATACAAATGGTTGATATATCATTATATGGTCTAAATGATATCATATTTAACCATTTTACACTCGTTTCGTCCTGTTATCGTTATAAAACGTATGAAAATGAGACGACATTTTACAAGAGTATATGCTGAAAATTAGTTTTCTTTATAAGATATTTCATAGAGAATACTTTAAGGAGACGAGAGACTAAAGTAAAAGTAATTTTAGTGATTGATTATATAATATAATTTTATTAAGAAATAATCCTAGTTATGTAATTTAGGTATATATTTGGTCCAAATGATATCATATTTAGCCATTTCATACTCATTTCTGCTCGCTCATAATCGCTACCCAACCATGTTTCAAAGTGTGGACAAAGTCGCCAGTATATTGGCGACTTATGAGGGGTTAAATAAGTTGAAAAAGATGTAAATAACAAGTAAATTACCTCCAAAATAGTCTCAAGAGTTACACATGCATCAGACATGAAGCATAACTTCATAAGGATCCAAGTAAAATTGTATGTCTCATAAACTCACCATTTGTCTCTCCAGCTCTCTCCAAAATTCAACAAATTCTCTCCAAAATGATCAAATTATCATTAATTCTCTCCAAAATAACATTGTAACATAGGAGAAAAATAGAAAAAACTCGCCATTTGCGATTGAAGGGCTCAAAATAACTGTCACAAACTCGCCATTAACATGGCAAGTTTGGACATGCTTTATTACTTGGATAAGGATGTTTTCAAGTGAGAAATCAAATTTCTCCTCTAGAGTACCTTAAATGTGGCGACCTGGATCCATTTTCTCACTAAACTGGCGACTTTTTCTGCCTCACTTTAAAACATGGCTACCCAACGTCTGAAATACACACCGTGATTCCGCACCAGACTGCAGGAACTGGTAAAGTGTTCATAGAGATCTTTAATTCTGTTCGTAGCAAAATTAATGTAAATATCGGGATTAATTCAGAGGTGTTCATAGCAAAATTAATGTAAATATAGGGATTAATTCAGAGGTGTTCGTAGCAAAATTAATGTAAATATTAGAATTAATTCATAATTGTTCGGAGAGAATATCCCAAATATCTCCCATATTCTGCAGACTGGCAAAAAAGGCAAAAATCAGTAAATAACCAAATTTCTCTAAAAATGATCAAATTATCATAAATTCTCTCCAAATTAACATTGTACGATTGTAGCTCTAGCATAGGAGAAAAATGAATATTTCTCTCCATTTGCAATTGAAGGGCTCAAAATAACTTATAAACTTGCCATTAAAATGGAGAGGTCTGACATGCTTTATTACCTGGCAGTAATTTAGCTGATCCACCAACATTTTACCTATTTTTCCACCGAAAATTAATAGTAAAATAGAGATAAATAGCTAAAAATCCACCAACTTGGCCAGAATATTATTTTCTAAGAGGGAAAAAATTCCTCAGACATGTCGGCGGAATTTACCATTAAATACAGTTTGGTACCTACCTAGTTTGAACACGAAAATATTCATAGCCTATGCCAGTCTGCAGAATGTGGTACCTTTTTAAAATTTCTGTGCTAACAATCCTTAATTTCCTCCTATATTTACATTTATTTTACTGGGAACAGAAGCTAAATTTGAGGATTTCTTGGAGAACTTTTTACCAGTTCCTGCAGTCTGGTGGCCTATGGAGATTAATAAAATTGAAATAATTAAATTACATTATAATAATTAGGTCCTACCCAGTCTGTATGTACTTCATGCATGATAAATTTAAATTCCCAGACTGTAGGAACTGGTAAACTGTTCTCGAAGAAATCCTCTATTTTGGCTTCTGTTCTCAGTAAAATTAGTATAAATATATAAGAAAATTAAGGATTGTTCACACAGAAAGAAATGGGCAGGAAATTTTATGTTGAAAATTGTTGCAAACTTCATCAAGCTTCCTATTCAGTAATTAACTATCTAATCTTAGATTATATACACGATGATGGACTTATCATATGTGAGCTAAAAAATTAGGTTAATTATAAATAACCCATTCACTTTTAGCTTTTTGTTTCAGAATCAATAATTCTATTAAATTCAGCTGTCAGTTGATGTATCAAGTACTGATCATTCAATCAAAATGGTATGTATATAAATCTATTTAATATTTCACATATCATTTTTTCCTATTGTATATTTGCATTAGACTTTTTAAATGCTTTTCTTTCATTATATCGTTTCTTCCATCTATAAATGCTTTAAACTGATATGTTATAATTCTAATCCTAAACATTATTTATCCTTCAAATATTTCTCATCCCCCTTTGATTATAACTTCTATCTTTTCTCAACAGTTTCTCTTCAATCAAAATTTTAATGATCGGTTCAGCATTACTTACAAATGTTACTCTGTATCGATGTTTCCAAGCAGTGACAAACAATTGGTAGAGAATGGTGGAAAGAGTATGTATCATCATTATAGAACTACTTTTAACAATTAGATTATTTAGAAGCTGCAATTGTTTAAGATAGTAACCTTAATATGTATGAATTCGGATATATATATATATATAGATTCGCTTACATTATACCTATTTTAATACTCTAAAGATAGTTTTAATTTCTCTCTATTCCAGTCATCATGCCACCCTCGGCTTTGGACAGACTCACCAGATTGAATGTAGAGTACCCGATGCTATTCAAATTGACAAACAATCGCAACAGCACGCAGACACACTGCGGTGTACTGGAGTTTGTGGCTGATGAAGGAAAGATTTACATTCCATATTGGGTAATTAGTAGCTACATGAATTGAGTGCTGTTTATTTATTCAAATAAGATTCATCCACTGTTTATTGAATATAGGGCTGTATCTATGCTGGTAATCCTTAGGTATTGGTGTACCTGTATCGGCACAACCCTAAAGGGCCGATAAACACGTAGGGTTTTTTAAGTCTTTCCACCAGACTTTTTGCTGAGCTCTTATTTTTTCTACGAGAATATAAGAAAAAAACTATAATTGTTATTCATTTCAGTTGGTATACCAACTGAAATAAATATTATTTATAGTTTTTTCTTATATTCTCATGGAAAAAGTAGGACTGTAGGAGAAGCTTAGCAAAAAGTCTGATGGAAAGACTTAAAAACCCTGCTTGTGTATGACTCTTTATTAAATATCTAATGCATCCTTCTTTCTTTTATCTTTAACAGATGATGAAAAATTTGGGTCTGGACGAAGGCCATTCAGTCAATGTAGAATCTGTGTCTGTTCCCGTTGCCACATTCTCAAAATTCCAGCCGCTAAATGTAGAATTTTTAGATATTTCCAATCCTAAAGCTGTTCTTGAGAATGCACTAAGGTAATAATTTTTTTTAAGACAATATTTTTCCATTAAAAACAAGATGGATAAAATTATGCAATTTATGTAAATTGAACTTCATTTTATGAACAGGTGTCAGTTTTTTGAGTAAGCTGAACCCAAATAGCTCTACTGATTTTTTAAAAAAATCCTTTATTTCGCAGAAATTTTGCTTGTCTCACCAAGAACGACGTGATAGCTATCAATTATAACGACAGAATTTACGACCTGAATGTACTTGAGGTGAAGCCGGGAGATGCTGTCAGTATCATAGAATGTGACATGAATGTCGATTTTGCCGAACCTCCTGGCTATCAAGCTGGCAGACAGTCTTCTAATAAAGAAAATAAGGAAGATGCTACTGATGACCAGGTGATATACCCTAGCAACTTGAGTCTCTTTCAGTCAAATTTAAAATGAATATTTTTTAATAAAGTTGACAGCTAATTATATAAATTTGAATGAACTATCATTACTACCCTCCTTAATTCTACCATCATTTCATACATAATTTAAATGATTGACTGTATCTTGCTTTTGTGCGACTGTTGGTGATTGTAGCTAATTAGGTACTAATATTAGTTATGACTGTTGATATTTTTTAAAGTATTTAATTAACTAACTCATATTTAGATAGTTACAACTAATTCAAATATAATTCACCTTCCAGGATGAGACGGAGAAAAAGGAGTTGATGTCGGCTGCTAAGGCACAAGCTGTTGAAAAGATTGGCTTTTTGCCATTCCATGGTTCTGGCAGCAGACTTGATGGCAAGAAAAAGAATGCAGTAGACTCTTCTGCTGTTGATGATCTTATGCAAAATGTGAGAATTGATCAGTGTTTCACACACAAGAAATAAATACAATTTTTTTATGTGTCCGAAAATGTGGAATTGACTGATAATTAAGAACTTGCCCTACCTCTGTTTTTGCTGCTTATTGTTAGTTTAGAATTTTTATCTTCACATGTTTTATAAAACTCTAATATGTTCTAAATTGACTTATGTTTTCTTCTAATTTTACATATGACTTTAGAATGCTAATTGTCATTTGTAATCAAATTTCTTTTAATTTGAGCTTTTTCAAATATTTTAGTGTATGCAGATACCTAACAGAAATTGTAATTAAAGATGTACTGAAAAAATGTATTAATCTATTCTTTGTGCTGAATAGTTAACTATTAGTATTAATTTTAAATAGCCATGTTTTAATTTCAATTTGTCAGAGATTTCTCATATTCTATAGATTCTAGAATATAACTATTATTGACGATATTTATTAATTCAATTGATATAAATCCATGTCACCTCATTTCAATATTAAATTGATTAGGGTAAGTTCTGAATTATCGGTCAGTTTGACATCTTAGGTAAAAGAATATTTTTATCAAACTTCTTGTATAGGTAACTGAAGATGTGAAACTTACCCTACTAATACTAAACTTTTTTGGATGTAAGTAACTAGTCCTTTTTCTTGCAGAAGGTTATTCTCAAAGGTGTTCCAGACTACGATTACAAACCGGGTTACATAAAATTCTGGCGTAAGAACAACACTCCCAACAACTCCACCGAAGAAGAGGAAAAGGAAGAGGACTCCACCTTTAAAGGGGAGGGGACTTCTCTTAGACAATCTAAAAAGAATCCTTAGACTTATAACTAAAGGGTCGTTCAAACGGAGGGTTTTTTCAGACTTTTTGCTAAGCTCCTCCTACTTTTTCCACTAAAAAATAAGAAAAAACTATATAATTATTTATTTTAGTTGGTATCCATGATACCTGCAGGTATCATGGATACCAACTGAAATAAATAATTAATATATTGTTTTTTCTTATATTCTCGGTGAAAAAGTAGGAGGAGCTTAGCAAAAAGTCTGGTGGAAAGACTGAAAAAACCCTACGTGTAAACGGCCCTTAACACTTCTTCATTTCATCTCTGAAACAGTTATTTATTTTATAGCTTGGCTAAAGTACATTTATCAGATGCAAATTTAATGAAGAATGAAAATTCTGATGTGTTATAATGAAAAACTCATAACAAATAGTAATCCTTGTAGAGAGAACACTAAACCTAGTGAAGAAGAATTTATTCCTGGGATATTTCATTAATATCCCAGGAATAATTACATGTTGCCTGGAGAGAAAATATGATCTTTTTTGTGTTCTTATGAGTTTTTTCCAAACCTATTGAACTTTCTATCTGGTATTTAATTCATACCTGGTAATTGAAACTTTATCCTATTGTGTATTTTTTCATCTTTTTATTCTATTCGACATGTTTCTTTTCAATAGGAATAATTTCACCTCACTTATTTGGTTTATTTATTACATTAGACATTGAAATATTGTCCATTTTAAATGAATAAGTTAATTCAACCTTCTATTTCTTTTCAATTTTAAATAGTTTCCATTTTGATGTTTCATCTGTGATCACATTTTAAATTTAGCTACTGTATAACATAAGTATTTGAAAATAAATATTTCTGAAATACACTTCAAAACAAGGCCATTTGATTGCACTTGAAAACCATTTAAATAGCTACTTAAAATTTCTTTCTAACAAATTGAGTTGTCATAATGTTGAACTGTTGTTATTGTTGAACTGAGTCGTCATCGTGTTGAATTGAGTCGTCATGATGTTGAATAGAGTAGTCATCATGTTGAATAGAGTCGTCATCGTGTTGAATAGAGTCGTCATCGTGTTGAATAGAGTCGTCATCGTGTTGAATAGAGTCGTCATCGTGTTGAATAGAGTCGTCATCGTGTTGAATAGAGTCGTCATCGTGTTGAATAGAGTCGTCATCGTGTTGAATAGAGTCGTCATCGTGTTGAATAGAGTCATCATCGTGTTGAATAGAGTCTTCATCGTGTTGAATAGAGTCTTCATCGTGTTGAATAGAGTCTTCATCGTGTTGAATAGAGTCTTCATCGTGTTGAATAGAGTCTTCATCGTGTTGAATAGAGTCTTCATCGTGTTGAATAGAGTCTTCATCGTGTTGAATAGAGTCTTCATCGTGTTGAATAGAGTCTTCATCGTGTTGAATAGAGTCTTCATCGTGTTGAATAGAGTCTTCATCGTGTTGAATAGAGTCTTCATCGTGTTGAATAGAGTCTTCATCGTGTTGAATAGAGTCTTCATCGTGTTGAATAGAGTCTTCATCGTGTTGAATAGAGTCTTCATCGTGTTGAATAGAGTCTTCATCGTGTTGAATAGAGTCTTCATCGTGTTGAATAGAGTCTTCATCGTGTTGAATAGAGTCTTCATCGTGTTGAATAGAGTCTTCATCGTGTTGAATAGAGTCTTCATCGTGTTGAATAGAGTCTTCATCGTGTTGAATAGAGTCTTCATCGTGTTGAATAGAGTCTTCATCGTGTTGAATAGAGTCTTCATCGTGTTGAATAGAGTCGTCATCGTGTTGAATAGAGTCGTCATCGTGTTGAATAGAGTCGTCATCGTGTTGAATAGAGTCGTCATCGTGTTGAATAGAGTCTTCATCGTGTTGAATAGAGTCTTCATCGTGTTGAATAGAGTCTTCATCGTGTTGAATAGAGTCTTCATCGTGTTGAATAGAGTCTTCATCGTGTTGAATAGAGTCTTCATCGTGTTGAATAGAGTTGTCATGGTGTTGAATAGAGTCGTCATGGTGTTGAATAGAGTCGTCATGGTGTTGAATAGAGTCGTCATGGTGTTGAATAGAGTCGTCATGGTGTTGAATAGAGTCGTCATGGTGTTGAATAGAGTCGTCATGGTGTTGAATAGAGTCGTCATGGTGTTGAATAGAGTTGTCATGGTGTTGAATAGAGTTGTCATGGTGTTGAATAGAGTCGTCATGGTGTTGAATAGAGTCGTCATCATGTTGAATAGAGTTGCCAACATGTTGAATAGAGTTGCCATCATGTTGAATTGAGTTGCCATCATGTTGAATTAGGTAGCCGTATGTACTTTTCAGTTTCCAAGTAGGCAGTTGCTAAGTAGTCTTTTATGCCAAGTATTCATTTTTTTCTATTTCCTGTATTGTCTCAACTTAGTGATAAAGACAATCGCTATTTTATTCATGTTTACTCATTGTATCTGATTTGGTGATGTGAACTCAAAATAATGCATAACATTATGCAATTTAGCATGCAGTGTGTTATTAATATACATTCTACATATGTGACTTGGGGTACGTTCTGAACTATCGTACGGTTTCATATTTGCGATTATATGAAAGTACATTATTATTATTTTATACAAATTTAGGAATGAACTATATTAATTTACCCATTAATTGATAGCAGGTATATTTTTTTCAAAGTTAGGTATGTACTTCATGGAATCATGAAATATATTACTTTCAAATCTATGAACAATGTTCATTTTATTCAAAATTTGTGAATTGTTTCGAATTATTCTCTTATCGCTCGATTTCAAGGTTCTTTAGAGATGTATTTAATATTTTAACTATTATCATTCGTTATCAGTAGATTGTGAGAAACTTTATCTAATGTAACTAACGACTTTAAATAATATTCGTGGTGGTAAAAATTTGTACCAGAACTACTAGGGTTAGTTCAGTTATTGAATGGTTCCATATTTTTGATTGTATGATAAAAATAATATCGAGACAAATTTACATTTACATGATCGTAAATGTGAAGGATATCAGTAATTTGGAACATACCCTAAAATTCCACTGCGTGCATGCTAGCTATGATGATGCAATAGTGAGATATGGTTTATATACCTATAT
Organism: Caprella mutica; assembly: GCA_947561585.1. Taxonomy (NCBI): domain Eukaryota; kingdom Metazoa; phylum Arthropoda; class Malacostraca; order Amphipoda; family Caprellidae; genus Caprella; species Caprella mutica. The sequence goes on from CANNZV010002105.1 coordinate 61,758, forward strand.
AAGAAATACAATAACACAGCGAAGAAAGTAGAGCAGAAAATGATAATAGTTAGTGCATTATTTTCTCTCAAGGGCCGTACACACGTAGGGTTTTTAAAGTCTTTCCACCAGGCTTTTTGCTAAGCTCCTACTTTTTCCATGAGAATATGAGAAAAACTATTAATTGTTATTTATTTCAGTTGGTATCCATGATACATGCAGGTATCATTGATATCAACTAAAATAAATAATAATTATATCGTTTTTTTTTTCTCTTATATTCGAGTGGAAAAACTAGGAGGAGCTTTGCAAAAAGCCTGGTGGTAAGACTTAATTAAAAAACGCTTCATGTGTACGGCCCTTTACGAAGTAATACACTTCTAGTTTTTTGGTATTTTTTTTAATCACAACCCTAATTATAAATTGCTTTGATTTATTACATATTGTATTACAGTATTGAATAATATATGTGTTAATCTTCAAATGGTAAGTGTAATCATTTCCCATGTTGTTATTAGGTGTCGGAACATTCATCCATCAAATAATGGCAATAATAATTAGTCCATATTAATAAGATTATTGGGTGATGTATCAATGTATCCAAATTAATCAAATCTATACATACGATCTCAACTTTTAATTTAGAGTTCCGCTACTATTTCCCTTATCAAGTATGTATTCCAATTTCACAAATATCTGAATTTTTTTCATCGAATACCTACAGACCGGGGAAGTTCCGAGTTATCGGACGGTTCCACATTTTCAATCATGCTAAGAAAAATAAATGTAATTTAACATTTTAAATCTTTATTTTATATGGTATCCATGATGCCTGCAGTTATCATGGATACTAAATTAAAATAACTAGTGAAAATATTAAATATGTACTTAAATGTATGTAGGTACCTTTCTTAGGTACCTATAGGTATGATCGAAAATGTGGAACTGTCCGATAACGTGGTACATAAGCTTAAAAAAATAGTAAAATGAATGCCTGCAGTGCTGTTTCGTATATTAAAAGATATTCATACAAAGCTTACATATCTGATTAAATATTTATTCATAGATTTAAAGATATGAAGTAACAAAACTGGAAATTCATGAATGTATTTGTGGTGATTATGAAATGAACTATTTTAAAGTTTTTCATACATATATGATAAGCTGATTTTTTAAAAAGCTGATGGATGAATGTTTTGTATTTTATTACTGCATTTAAGGAGAGGAATATTAATGGAGATTCGCCAGTAAAACTTTTATGATAAAAAAACATACTTACCAGTACCCTATATTATTTTATATCTAAACTTATGGACTATTAATGCACAGAATTTATATGATCTATTTAACTATAAGTATATATAAAACTATATATCTACCTAAGTAGATAAGTTATAGTAATTTAGTTATAGTTACATAGTTTATTACTTGCATGACTGTTCATAATAAAAGTTACTTTAGATTTCTCATGATAAAATTCCCACTTAGTGTACCAACTCATTGATATTTGTACCAAGAAATTAGATACAATGACATCATTTTTTAAATTGATTTGCCAGTTATGAGAAATTTATTTTACAATCTTTCATAAATTATTTATTGTAAGAAATATGATAGAAATATAACAAAGTATAGTTCGGTGTAACATCAGCTATTGCCTCATTCTAAGCGTGGCCGCGACATTGTCAACACCGGTGTGTCAGTACTCGATAATATTTATCATAAACTTGCCTTGTAAGTAAACTAAGTAGAGTTTAATCTTCACTCTCTCGATCCTAAGTTACTGTTCTATATTTTGGTGTTTGTTTTATATGTTATGATTGTGTATAGTGGGTGTTGTAGCTTAAAATGTGATCTTGCATCGTGTTTGTGTCGGCCGGAAAGTTTATTGTTGATCGCGTGGTGTCGGCTTGAGTTGATTCACCTTTCCTGCCGTAACAGTATCAGTAATGTGATTTGAAAATTCAAGGTCGTTCAAATTGAAAGATTCTTCAAAAAATTTAGAGGTGTTATTGAAAAGAAACCAATTTTTCTAATTTATGTTAAAACTATTTAATAGTTTAATTTCTTTTGTGCGAGAAGAATGCTACCTAGATCGTTGGTGCTTTTTTTCTAGATTACTATTCAGAGTATATTGCACATATATGATGTAACTGCTAGCCATGCCTTGGTACCTATAATTTCATCATGATTCCTTCATTCTACATATTTTGATTATAATACAATTGTTGGTGATTTAAGTAGGTACTTGCATTATTAACTGACCAAACTTTTGAAATTATTGGCAAATAAGTTGATATACTAACCATGAGTTGTATCTGTTAAGACTGTTTTAAATGGCCAGTTTGCAGAAATTTGTAAGAACTCCTGGAGTTTTCTGTGAGTTGAAAATAACATTTGAAATTTAATAGGCTTTTAGACAATTTTAAAGAATTCTTGTCAAAATTAATAGGAAAGCAATAGGTACCTTGTATTATAATTCCATTTTTAAAGATTTAAGAACAAGTACAGATATTATTTTGTATACCTATTCTGCGTTACCAAGTAAAATAGTGTCTCATAAACTCTCCATTTGTCTCTCCAGCTCTCTCCAAAATTCAACAAATTCTCTCCAAAATGATCAAATTTTCATAAATTCTCTCCAAAATAACATTGTAGCATAGGAGAAAAATAGATAAAACTTGCCATTTGCATTAGAAGGGCTCAAAATAACTGTCACAAACTCGCCATTAAAATGGTGAGTTTCGACATGCTTTATTACTTGGCTGCGTTACGTGTAGGACGTAGGTTACGGTATGTATTTTCCCAGGCTTTCCTAGCTTTATTTTTTTACTACCTATTTGGTAAATTAATTCATTGTAATTTCTTTGACTAAGGTGATAAACTTTCTGAATTGGTTTTTGATTAGAACGGTAAAAACCAGTCGTTAAGTAAAATAGTATGGCTCATAACTCCATTGTTCTCTCCGGTTCTCTCCAAATTTCTCTCTAAATAGATCATAATATCATAAATTCTTGCCATTTGCAAAAGGGCTAAAAATAACTTTCAGACTCCAATAAAATGGTGTGTTTGGACATGCTCTATTATCTGGAGAACACTAACAGTGTGGTTCACCCAGTCTGTATTTGGTTTTTATAAAATCCCATTGACTTTTTCAAAGCTGAAAAAAATCCCCATTAATTTTCAGTAATTTGGCTGATCCACAACATTTTCACAAATATCCACCAAAAATTAATGGTAACATAGGAATAAATAGCTAAATTTCCTTGGACTTTGCCAGAATATTATTTTCAAAGGGGGGAAAAATCCAACAGACATGTCGGCCAGTCTGTATTTCGTGGTAAATTCCACAGACATGTCTGGGATTTTTCTCCATTGAAAATAATATTCTGACAAAGTTGGTAGATTTTTAGCTATTTATTCCTGTTACCATTAATTTTCGGTGGAAAAATGGGTAAAATGTTAGTCGATCAGCCAAATTACTAGAAATTTATGGTGGATTTTGTTCAGCTTTTTCAAAGTCAGTGGAATTTTGTGCACCAAATACACTGGTGGTTCACCGTTCATAAACTCTTTTTCTCTCTATCCTGACTGCTTAAAAGTTAAAACTAAAGTGTTTTTAGAAATTGTAGAGATCTCCCTTTTGTTCAGTTAAATTAATGTAAACATAGGGATTAATTCAAAACTGTTTGTAGCTTAATTAATAGGAACCTACCTAAATTAATGTTCCTAAATATTGAAATATGGAATTAGTAATTCAAAATTCGGGTCTTTCCCATTCGAGAACCCCCACCTGATTTAATTTAAATTAATCTTTTTATATGCGTATTTTTGTCCATAGAATCCGAAAATTAAAACTGTTTTTTGTTGTAGAAACTAAGTTTTTGAGATATGAGGGTTCAAAGTTATTTATTTCCTATATATTACTGAAGGATTGAGAACTTTGAAAAAACTTGTGTTCTCATTGAAATTACTTAAACAATATAAATTTTTTACATGAAACCGTAATGTAGTTTGTTGTATCTGCTAGTTTGTTCCATGTTTTAAAGTGTGACAGGAAAGTTGCTAGTTTAGTGAGGAAATGGATCCATGTCGCCACATTGAAGATACTTAAAGATATGCTCCCCGAAATACATATGAATATATTTCCAGTTTCCCCGTGATATTTTCAATTTTTTACTCCAATGCTGATATGTGGAAATGCTGCCCCCCATACCCCCCTGCCAGGTCATTAAAAAATCATGAAATGTGCAGTACAACAAACTAGCGGGTACAACAATCTGAATTACGGTTATCTTTGATCAAGAAGCGTGAAAACACGAGTTTTTTCTAAGTTCCCAATCCTTCAGTAATACATAGGAAATAAATAACTTTAAACCCTCATATCTCAAAAACTATTAGTTTTTACAAAAAACGGTTTCGATTTTCGGATTCTATGGACAAAAATACATATTAAAAAAAGTAATTTAAATTAAATTTGGTGGGGGTCGTCAAATGGGAAAGACCCCATAATTGTTTGGAGAATATCCTGAATATCTCTTATATTCTACAGATTGGGGTTGTGGGATTCCAGCTTGGAGAATATTACTTCATTCAGTTTTGTTTTTTAAAAAGTTGTTTATGGTGTCATGTTTGGGAAGTATGGTTTTTCTAAACTTTATCCATAGATCACAGACCATAATGATGAAATTGACATTCAACCTGATTTAAATTTTTGGCTCCCCCGTAAAATGTGAATTTTTTTAGTTTGGAATCTTGGTAGGATTTTGTCATCAAAAATTGCTTGTCCAAAGAAAACAGAAATGAAAATATAGAATTAGACGATTGCCTTGTTTGAAATGTTAAGTCTAAAAGGACTCTAAAACGGTTTTTGTTCTAGCATTTGATCTATCCTCATTGACTTCTATTCTCTATATGTTTTGATTATATTTTTTATAGAATTTTCACTTCTTGAACCTGATGCCTAAATTGAAGAAGTTGCATGAAAATTTATTTTCCAAAGCTATTTTTACTCTGAAGTATTAGAATAATTGTTGACAGGAAAATGTTTCAGATATTAGACAATTTTTAAGCCAATTAATTGGCTGAAATTGCAAAAGGTCCTAAGAAAGACGTCTAATTGGCTTTAAAATTTTAATTAATTCTCGTGTTTCTATGTTAATTTTGGCTTAAACTTAAGAGCCAAAATGGTCTTAGGTCGGCTTTTTGAAACCTTGGTTTACAATCTGCCACCCTCTTGAACATGTGATACTATACATAACTTTTAGAGGATAGCACTAGGATTATGCTCTTCAACTACAAGGTCTTGTATTTTTTAGGAAGGCTAGAAAGCTTTCTATCACCACTTCATTTTCCTCTTCCATTTGTGAGTGAGTTGCCTGTGTTTGTTCCTTTTTGTCTCCTTTTCTACATTGAGTGTTCAATTAGCTACTGGCATTTGCTGCTTTGTTCATAAAGCCATTTTTCTGACTTCATTTTCCAGTCACTTGTTCTTATTTTCTTCTTGATGTCAGTGTTGTTATTTGATTCTGAAGTAAATGTGAACACATTCCTGCGTATTGACCCACCCTTGGGTCAAGCATGGTCTCTCCAATATCATATATTTTTAACATGCAAATAATAAATAGTTGCGTAATATTTCAATGGATCTGCATTTTTATTATATTTGAAGTCTAGAACTGTAGATTACCAAATAAAACACACCAGAGCTTCCAACACGTTGTATCACACGGCATTATTCAAATAAATAAGGAAATTCTTCCATGATGACTTCATATGTAGGGAAAGTGAATTCTGTTATCCACAATCATTGGTTCAAAATGACTTATAATTTATTTTAATTTTATAGAAGTTCATTATTTACATATGAACTGATAAAAATATTCTTTTCCAGATTCACGATGAGTTACTCCTCTCTAGACTGTGACAAAGAATTACCGGTAATATATTAGTTTAATCAGAGTATTTTTGTGGATATGAAAATATAAACAATTTTTGATCTGAATGCTATTTACCATTTTCCCAATAAGATTGTGAAAAGATGAAAAAATTTTGTGTATAGCTCCTATTTTTTGCCAAAAAATCTTCTTGATATAAATATGCTGACTGTATCCTTGCCTTTGTATGTTTCCTAATATTTACAGTTGTGTATTACAATATTCATTTAAGAATTGACAATATTCATAATGTCAAGCTTGCAAATTCATAGAAATGATTTTAAAAATATTTCAAATATTAACTTAGGTAGGAAGCATTGTAGTTTTCATATAGAATTTCATGGCCTGAGAACTTTCTGAAATTAAAATTTCAATGATTGGACTAATTTTCATTTGGTAGCATTTATTTAAATTGATATATGAAAATGCAGGTTAGTCCTATATTAAACTTTAATTCTTTTTCAGAACGGTGGAGGTGTTCTGTATTCTGCGTTAACATGCCGATCGAGGAACACAGTCGTGCGGAACACTCCTTCTTCCAAAAAAATTTTCCTTACTGGAGGTGGTAGTAGAGGATCTGCAGTCCCCATTCCCACTCCTCCTCCCCAACTCAGAACATCTGATGTACCTGCCTCCTCGCATTACATTGTTCCTAGTAATGGATTTAGCGGAAGTATTTCGAATGGAGGGATCAGAAACCTCCCGAATAACCTCAGTCGCCCGACAACTGTATTTGCGGATACTAAATTTCTCCCTGCTGTTGTGCATGTGCCGCAGGTGGTGAAGGTTAATTCCTATGGTTCTAGTTGGCCAAAAGAAGAACAAATGGATCATGATGTGCTTTACTACCCACAGGTATATGAGAATGGTCATCCAAATGAAGTTTCTCAGTACAATTACTATAATGCTTTGCACCAGCAGGCTTCTTACCATGATTTGAAGTCTAGTGGATCAGGAGGATCTTCTCTCTGTGATAGCTCCTCTCACTACTCCAGTGATTTTTCCGATTCGTCTTCACCACCTCCTCTTGACTTGTCTGTCAAAAAGGCTCCACCACAAAATTTGAGGCCATCACCTAAATTGGAGAAATTAAGTGGCTTGATGGTTCTGGCTGAAGCTGTTAACCATGTCATCAAGACTGACAAGGAATCATCTGATGCTTTCTATGGCCACAGATCCTCGCCTTCAGGTTCCTTAGAATCTCATTCCTCCACTGGTTCCTTGGAGTCCCAATCCTCCAACTTATCCTATGATTCGGATACGCCTTTGGATGGATACGAGGAATCTTCTATCACTTTCTTCCCTGGCGATTTTGAGAGCAACGAGATTGTGCTCAATAGCAACTATGAAAGGGTTGATAGGAAGCCTTGCCAGTTAGAGAGCTTGGTTTATTCGAGTGATGAGGTACTGCATTGTGGTTCAACTGCCTTTTGTACTGATAGGATGGCGGAAGTGAAACTGGAGAATTCTGAGGAAGAAAGTTACATGACCACTTCTGTGGGTGGCAAAAGGGTGAGGCTGTCCAAGAATGAGTATGGTATGATGTCTGAGACGGAAAAGAAGATCAGGCATCGAAAATTAGACAACAACCGGTCTAAAACTTACCGGTGTCGGCGTAAACTGGTACAGTTAAACTTGCGCCGTGAGATAGGTGATTTAGAGTCACGCCAAACGGATTTACAAAATCATATAACTAGATTGACTCTCAAAAATCAAATTTTATCCCAGGCTCTTCTGATGCTTGATAAATTGAGAGTGAAGGATAACTACTGATAGTAGTTATCTTTCATCGTGGAGGTCATCTTCAAAATGCAATAATTTCTAGTTTTTTAACTTGTCTAAATTTACTTTGAAAATTTTCTCATGGGGGTTTAAATTGATCTGTTCGTGTATTTAAATTGTTTTGAGTAGGTATGGGGATTCAAATAGTAGCGTCCTTAGTTTTCGAGTGGCTCCATGTAAAGCAAGCATTCAAAAGAGTTTTAGCTACATGATCATTTCCATGGTTGCTTGTGAAGCAGCCTCGATTGTGAAAATGGAAGGCATCGTACGTGGCTTAGATTTCAGTCTCGCATTAATGCGGGGCTGATCTTTTATCAATCTCTCGTACAAATGTCTCCATCTCCTCTTTATTGTCTGCTTGTTTTACATCAAATTAACATCTACTTATTGCTGGCTCATCAAAATTCATATGTTTAGATTTTAATTTCTTTTTAAACTGTTTGAAATTTTAGTAACTTAAATTATTCTTTTCTGATTAGTTTTTATTAAAATTAAATTGTTTCGTATAGAATAAAGTCAGTGTCTTAACTTTGACATATTGGTGCCCTTTCTGTTCGCAATATAACGGGTGATTGAAATAGAAACTGTTGCAATTAATTAGTTATCTTTTTTCCTCCTAAAAAAATCTGTCCACGAATGATTAGGAACAGTATTAGGTAATTCGGAGTACGAATCATCCTATTAAGTTTACGAACTTTTAGCATATTAAAACTTGTCAAAGTTTTTAATCGATTAATGCTATCAGATTTTCGGTATTGAATCTATCTTCTAATTCACTATTGTAAATTTATATTTAATTAATCTGTACCCTTGTGAATGATCTCTCTTTTATCACTTTAAATTCAAATACCGACATCTAAATTCACAGGTACGGTTATTTTTCACCTATTCATCTAACTTCTATATGAAAATAGATTTTAATACTAACTTGAAGCCCAATACTTGTTCATTTCTGGTCATCCAAGTTCATCAGTTTGTTTACTAATGTTTTAATTAAGTTTAAATGACTTCCTTAATCTTACATAGTCTTTGTATGTCAACAGCAAATAACTGATGGATTGCTCAATTTGAGGAATAGCCATTTTGTGATAATTTATTAAATGCCTTCATGGCCATTTGGTACAAATTAACTATTTCATCATTTACCCTTTTAATCTAGATGATGGGAAAAGGAGAATTTTATTTTAGAATCTTCATCATTGCCTGAATTAAATTTTAATTACTTTAGGTAATCCTAATTCCGAAAGTTGGTCATGGTACTAAAGGTGAATATGTTTGATATGAATTTAATAGTATATTGTGATCATTTAGCATCATGTATGAATTTTTTTTCTCTGCTAAAATATAAGGGTCTGAAAACAAGTTATCTAAATCAGGAATTTAATAAAAAACATTTACATAGCTCTTATGTACTTTTATGAAATTAAAGCATTTGAGTAAATATTTTATCAATAGTTCGATATATAACTTAAAACTATAAATTCAACTCTTGTCCAAAGTTAAATGTTTTATTAACGTAATGATAGTGTACGGCATCAAATTATTGAAACCAAATCATTTTCAAAATGGCTGCCGCTGTACCCAAACAGGTGAATGCTGCTGAGAAAAACACTTTCTTAATTTCAATTGAAGTTGCTGCCATAGGAAGGTCCAAAAGTAGAGTGGTTCAGTATAAGCAGTATGGAAAAGTTTATTTCAAGCCGGAGACTGGGATAACTCCCTAAAACAATACCGATAGAAGATAATGCCAGTGTTTAAAGATTAAAGAAGCATCCATAACCGTTTCAACACTTCTGGTCAAATTTCTCGTGAGATAGGAGTGATGTCCAAGGCTTATTGGTCATGTCTGGTGGTACGGTGTCCCAGTCTACTGTTCCTCTTCGACCTCAACAAGTTTGCTTGCAATCACTCTGTATGATAATATGAGTTAGATTTTCATACTTTTCTCTGAAATTCTAGGATCCTGAAGATGACAAAAGTGAGATTCACTGAGAACTAGAACAGGAATCTGAAAATTATGAAATAGTAGTTGATGAAACCATGTTCTGCAATGCTTGCACGAAAAAAGTAAGTATAAATTACTGCTCTATTATTTTTTAACAGGCAATTCTATCGGAATATTTTATAAAAACTCTTGAGGGCCGTACACACGTAGGGTTTTTTTAAGTCTCCTCTAGACTTTTTGCTAAGCTCCTCTTACTTTTTCCTCGAGAATATAAGAAAATAAAAATTATATCGTTTTTTTTTTCTAATATTCTAGTGGAAAAAGTCGGAGGAGCTTAGCAAAAAGTCTGGTGGAAAGACTTAAAAAACCCTACGTGTGTACTGTCCTTTAGATACTATATTTTAACTACCTGATATAACACTAGACTATTCAAATTGTTTAAAAGTCTCCTCCAAGCAATTTTTTTATTGCTTTAATGAATGAGGCTTATGTTTTTTATAATTTTGCTGCAAACTACATGAAATTTGATAGCTTACATTTAATTCTATATGAATTTATATATTTTCACGTAGCTGTTTTACATACGACTTCCTGATTTTCAGTGCAAAGAAAAAGAATGTACACAGTTTGTTTTGAATGTTAGGTAGACATATTCAATACATTATTAAATATTCGTTTGAAGGTATTAAATAGAAGAAACTTATTATAAAAACGTTTATTTACTTCATGGAATAATTTACACCCTAGACGAAAGCCAGACATAAATTATTTTGTTTAAAACTCAAATTAGAAATCAAACTAAAGAGTTCTTCAGCGTCATATTAGTGTTTAGGACAATTGTTGTTCACAGATTATTAAAATCTTCAAAAGTATATAAATAGATATATACTGAACCTTCTTACCTAAAGTAAGAAAGATTTTGAAAGTTTTAAGAGTTTGGCGGATAGCACGATGTGGGTGAGTGGTAATTGCGAAGAGTTTGTGAAGGGAGCGAAGGATAGGATGAATAGTTTAGAGGAAGAAAATAGGCATTTGAGGAAATTAAATGAGGAGATGAAGGGAGAAATGGAGAGATTCTTTGTATAACTGAAGAAAATAAAGAGTAAATTGAAGAAAGATATTAAGGGGGGGGGGGGTGCGGGTAAAATCAAACATTAGCTAAAATGTGTTTTACTGGAATCAGCATAATTAATTATGTATTATGAATTATGACATACTTTGTTCATGTGGGAAAAATTTATTTAAAAAAATAGTATTTGATTAAATTAGGTTTTGCGCCTCCTGGTGTCAAATAGCACAAGCTTCGTGAAATTTTTGTTGTATGATGTATGTAAACAAGTTTGATCGTGTTTACCTAGGTGTATCCGAATATCAAGTACCTACCTAAGCTATCACGCGGCGCGGTTCTGATACTGACTGAAAATAGTGCCTAGGTACCTTTTTAAATATTGTAAAATGTCAATGATTAGAAACTGTATTATAAGAAACTGCCCTTCAGGCTCTGTGAAGTCAAAACTAGGCTGATATTTCAAAAGATTCCCATTGAAAACAAAAACGATTCTGTTAGTGAGTCCTGTCCTAGGTAACCTATCTGTCTTATGTCTGGCAGCATAATAATAATCTGACTCTGTCATATGTTTCAAACTTTCAGTTTCATATAAAATACTGAGACTAGTCTGTTCTGACTAGAGTGTATCTACAAGACTACAGTAACAAGCCCGTACAGAGTGAAATGTACCTAGGATGTTAGGACTATGAGGCTATGACTGTTAGAATTAGGTTAAATTACAGTGGGTTAACAACGTTAAGACATAGAATTTATTTAAAGAGTAATATGTTATACAGATAGAAGTCTATTGGAGAGATGAGTGGAACACATCTCTCACTGAGTAATGTAAAGAACCGACTAACTTAAGAATTGACCTGCGGTGGTATTTAACACTCACCGGAACTTGTAATGGACTTTAAACCTTAAATCCGTTTCTCATAAAAGTAATACATTGTTTGTTAAACAATAGGTAATTAATATAGCTGAGCTAGTCTAACAGGAAGTTAACATTAAACATATAAAGAGTGTGTAATACATTTAAACTAAAATTCCAACACTCCTCCTCACACGACATTATATATTTTTCATGCCTATTAATTCAACTAATTTAGTAAATCTATCAGTAGGCAACGGTTTAGTGAATATGTCAGCAAGCATAGTTTCACTGGGGCAATACACAAGTTTAATTATGTTTGAAGCAACAAGATCTCTAATGTAATGAAATTTAATATCAATGTGTTTCGATCTAGGATGATTTTTAGCATTTTTAGCAATACAAATAGCTGACTGATTATCCTCAAACAAAACTATAGGATTCTTATTAGGTACTTTAAGATCTAATAGTAATTTATTTAGAAATACAGCTTCTTGGGAGGCACCAGAGAGGGAAACATATTCAGCTTCAGCTGTTGATAAAGCAACACATGACTGTTTCATAGAGCGCCAAGAAATAATGGAATTATTTAACAGAAAGCATTGGCCAGAAGTACTTTTCCTATCAACTCTGTTACCTGCCCAGTCGGCATCAGAATAACCTATCAAATCAGAATCTTCATTACCATAGGTAATGCCAAGATCAGGTGTGCCCTTTAGGTATCTAAATATTCTCTTAATTGCAGACCAGTGCTTAGTGTTTGGATTGGAACAAAATTTAAAGACATTTCCAACTGCATAAGTTATGTCCGGTCTAGTTTTAGTAGATAGATACAGTAAGGCACCTACAGCTGATTGATATTTAGTTTTATCTACTAGTTCACAATCATCAGTAGTTGGTTCCAAATGAGAATTAACATCAGCAGGGGTTGAAACAGGTTTACAATTATTGAATTCAAATCTATCTAATAACTCATTGACAAATGAAAATTGATTTAATGATATTTTATTTTCGTCTTCTACGACTTTTATGCCTAAGAAATAGGATAATTTTCCTAAGTCTTTCATCTCAAATTTAGCACTTAAATCAGTCTTGATTTTAGTCAGGTCATCATAGTTCTTCATGCTACAATAATATCATCTACATACACAGAAATGAAGCATGGTGAGTTATTGATTACTTTAACATAAATACATGAGTCACAAGAGGACTGAATAAATCCTAAGGATTTAAGATATGCATCCAAAGCATCATTCCAACATTTGGGTGATTGTTTTAACCCATACATAGATTTATTTAGTTTACATACTAAATCTTCTTTTCCTGGAATAGCATAGCCAGGAGGCTGTCTAATATAAACTTTTTCTTTAAGATCCCCATTTAAAAAAGCTGAATTGACATCCAAATGATGTACAAATAATTTTTGTTTAGTAGCTAAAGATAACATGGTTCGCACCGATTCGAATCTAACTACAGGAGCAAAAATTTCATCATAGTCGATTCCAGGTCTCTGTAAAAAACCCTGAGCGACTAATCTAGCTTTATATGAAGACACTCTACCATCAGATCCTTTTTTCTTTTTAAACACCCTTTTAGAGTTAATGATGTTTAAGTCTGAGGTAGGTTTTACGAGTTCAAAAACTTTATGTTTCTCAAAAGCATTTAATTCCCTCTCCATGGCAAGTTTTTATTTAGAGGATTCAGAACCGCTATTAAGAGCCTCAGATACCGACCTAGGTTCGATATTGATATTCCCATTTACTAATAAACCCTCCTCCTCAAACTGATCATGGCTATACTCCCAACTACCGTATCTAACAGGAGCTCGACGAATTCTAGACGATCGTCTAAGATCCTCATCAGGACTGATAGCTGGTACAGGTTGCGCCTCAGGGAGGATTATTTGAGGATTATTGTCAGGAGTTTGATTCTCAGGCCCTGCAGGTTCTGAATCTTCTGAAGGGAACATTAGTGGAGAGGTAGGGGTCTCAATCAGTTGAGGGGTCTCAATCTTAGATGAAACTGATTTATCAAAGGTTACATTCCTGGAAAAGAAGATTCTTTTAGATTCAACATCATACATCTTATACCCTTTAGTAACAGTGCCATAACCAAGAAACAGGCATTTGGTAGCTTTATTTTCTAATTTTGATCGTTCATCTCGAGAAATATGCGCATACCCAGTGCATCCAAAAACTTTTACATGACTTACATTTGGTTTTCTAAGATTTAAAGCTTCATATGGAGTTTTATTAACTAAAAATGAATTAATGCATCTATTATTAAGATAATTTGCAGTATATAGTGCTTCACCCCAGAATTCCTTATCAATTCCTGAATCAGATAACATACATCTAACTTTTTCCATAATAGTTCTATTAAATCTTTCAGCTAACCCATTTTGTTCAGGAGTTTTAGGAATAGATTTCTGGTGAATTATACCTTCATTGCGTAAATATGATTCAAACTTATTTGAGGTATATTCTCCTCCATTATCTGACTGCAAGGTTTTAATTTTCCTTTCGTAAATATTTTCAACCATTGCTTTCCATTCCAAAAACTTCTGAAACACATCACTCTTATGGGCAATAACATATATCCAGGAGTATCGAGTAGCATGATCAATAAAGGTCAGAAAATATGAATTATTACCCCTGGAAGTGGGAGTAATTTTCCCACAGACATCTGTGTGGATTAAATCAAGAGGTTTACAATTTTTCTTAATGCTTGTAGAAAATGGTATTTTATGCATTTTCCCATTACAGCAGTGTTCACACACACCTTCTATAGCTTTTAATTTACTATCCAGACCATTAACTGATTTAGTTCGGATCATTTTAGTCAAGTTATCGTTACCTAAATGACCGAGCCTTCTATGCCATAGAAGATTTACTTTATTTTGATCAACAGTTACTGCAGCTTTATGTACTAAAGTATTTAGATAATAGAGTTGACCAACACAGTGAGCCTCAGCAATTAACTCTTTATTTTCGTTCAATATTTTACATTTATCATTTTCAAAAATAATAGATTTATTATTATTTGTCATTTTTGACACTGATAGTAGATTAAAAGCTAGATTTGGCACATATAGTACATCATTTATTGTACATTTTCTACTTCCACCACCTGGTATATTCACAATAACAGAAACATTTCCTAGTGAAATAGCTTGCAAAACATCTCCATTACCTATTTTAACATTGATAGGTTTGTTAATATTTGCAAAATTTCTACATAAATTTTTATCACCACTCATGTGTGATGAAGAGCCTGAATCTATTATCCAAATATTACTGTCGGCATATTTGTTACAAAGAGCGATATCATTAGCATACATTGTGTGATTAAGTTCTATATGACTTACGTTTACACCATTTGGCTGATTTTGAGTTCTGTTAGTTTGAGAATACCGTTTAAATTTAAAGCAGTCTTTCTTCACGTGTCCTAATTTTTTACAAAAATGACACTTGATTGACTGTTTATTTACTGCAGCATCAATCTGAGTATTTGATAATCCCAAACCATCATTGGATTTAATACTCAACTTTTCAGCTTCTCTCCGGAGTGTGTCAGCTACGGTAATCCATTTAGGGATGTCTGTCTGAGCTTCAAGTGCAGTAACAAGCACTTCAAACTGCTCTGGTAGTGATGATAGGAGACAAATAACTTTATCCTCTTCACTGATCACTTGATTTAACAAGGCAAGCTCTTTAAAAACTTCAGTTAGTTCTTTCGAATGGGAGTTGAGTAGTTCGGGAGATTTCAATTTTAAGTTGTAAAGCTTCTTCTTCAGACGAAATTTGTTCGCCCACGTGTTTTTCTGAAACGTTTCTTGAAGGGTGGTCCAGACAGCGTGTGGATCCGTGGGTTGTCCAACTAAGTACAATTGATCCGGTGAAATAGATAGTACTATATCTGCCAGAGCTTTATTCTTGTTATTTGCGTAGGCAGCCTTAACCTCAGTTGAAGCGGAATCTATTGGAACTGATTTAGATCCATCAGCAAAATCCATCAGTTTCTCTCTTAAGAGATACATCTTCATTTGTACCCTCCATGTGGGGTAATTATTTCCGTCTAGGGGAACAATCCCCGGTAACTTATTTGAAGACATGTTTTCAAAGTATTTATTATCATTCAATACTTAACAAACATAAACACACAAAGCAGTTAAATTGATTTACTGTTTAACTGAATTGATATTTATTCAGGAATCATTATTCTAATTCATAAGAATAACTTCACAGAATATAATTAGTAATTATTCATAATTGGAACAGCAACACAAGTCTTAGTTCGCAAGAACCTTTTGTTGAAAGACTGTTTACCAAAGGATAAGGTCACAGATTTAAAGGTAATTTGTGACCTCTCTTGACAAATCTTCCGCACAGAATAATAAATAATTATACTATAAAAAACAAGTACATATCGCTATAGCAGTCAGTATTATTGACCTCAATAGCGCATTAGCAAGATATGCTTACACAAACGTTCGTGCGTATATGTTTCATTTAGTTTAACACTTTTTTCACTGTACTTCGTTTTACATGATTACTGTAATAAACTTCTAAATTGTTTAAACATAATTTGATTTATAAACTCTTATCGTTCACTGGGCCCATAACCTGTTAGAATTAGGTTAAATTACAGTGGGTTAACAACGTTAAGACATAGAGTTTATTTAAAGAGTAATATGTTATACAGATAGAAGTCTATTGGAGAGATGAGTGGAACACATCTCTCACTGAGTAATGTAAAGAACCGACTAACTTAAGAATTGACCTGCGGTGGTATTTAACACTCACCGGAACTTGTAATGGACTTTAAACCTTAAATCCGTTTCTCATAAAAGTAATACATTGTTTGTTAAACAATAGGTAATTAATATAGCTGAGCTAGTCTAACAGGAAGTTAACATTAAACATATAAAGAGTGTGTAATACATTTAAACTAAAAAAGAAAAGCCTAAAAAAATTCATACGAACTTGAGTTTAACTGTTGCCAACTTACCTAGCACTGTGTAGTCTCAACTCTGTTGACTGCACGGTTCACTGTAATTTGTATACTGCTAGTTTAGGCTCATTAGTCGTAGCGGCATAGCCCGTAGATACTATATAGTCAAGTTTAATAGAAATTAATACCCTAATTCTTATACATAAGTAAAAGAATATAACAATAAAATATTAAATATTGACATACAAATACGAGAGATAATAGGAGTCATGAACTATACATGTGACGCCATATTTTTTCTATTATACATTCGAGTTTCGATCAGGATACTATTTTTTGTTTACATAATCAGCTGATATTTGTAAACATTGCAGTTGTAGGTAACGCCTTCTACCGGACTATCGCATAACTTCATAAGCTTATGTTAACTAATAAAAAACCTATTTTCTCTTTAAATACTGTGAATTGAACCGAAATATTTCATATCGGTAACTAATTAATGTTCATCTATCATATTATGTTAAAATATTTCATATGAAAATTAGACGCACCCCCCCCCCCCTTTAAGGAGGAAGTGATAGCGGAGATTAAGGAGGAAATAGGGGGGAAATTGGAAATGGGAGGAAGACCAAAGGAGGAAATTAACTTAGATGTTAGAATGGAGGTAGAAGTAGGTAAAAAAGAGGAAATTAAGAGAGAGATAAAAGATGAAGTGATGAGTGAAGTGAAAGAAGATGATGAAAGAAAGAAGAGAGTTTGCAATTTGGTGGTGTACGGTTTGAGATAGGGAGAAGGCAGAGATGATAGGGAGAAGTTGAAGGAAATAATTGAGGTTAAGTTAGGTGTTAAAAATGCACACATGGCGGAAATTACAAGATTGAGAGGTGGGAAAGGACGAGAGGAAGAGAATAACAATAGGGAAGTGCCGACACTGGTCAGATTGGAGACAGTGGGTCAGAAGTGGGCGGTGATAGGTAAAGTTAAAAATTTGAGGAATATGGGAGATAGGTTTAGGAGAGTTATGATAATGCCAGATTTGACGAGGAATGAGAGACTACAGGATAAGAAAATAAGGGAAGAGTTGTGGAGAAGGAGAGGGGGGACAGAATATTTATATAAGAAGAGGAAAGATAGTAAAGAAGGAGGAGAGCTGGCAAAGGGAACAAACTACAGTAGATGAAGGAAAGGTAGAACAAGAAATTGGGGATACAAATAACAAATGAAGGGAAGAGAATAAGAAAGGGGATGGAATAGAGGAGTATAAGGGACTGAGATTGAGAGGGGGTAGAGTGGGAGGGGGAGGTAGTCTGATGAGAATCGATATGATAAATGTGCAGGGACTGACTGACGTGAAGGCTATAGATATTATGAGAAGAATGGGAGAAGAGAAGGAGGCGAATGAAGTAAGAATAATTGGACTTGTTGAAACTCATGAAAAATTCAAAAGAGTGGAGTGGGGAGATGATGTGAATGTTATAGATAGGATGAGAGAGATAAGTGATAAGTAGGGGGGAGGAATTATGATGCTAACAAGTGATGAGGGGGAAGTGGAGGTGGAGAAGATTGATTGTGACTGCAGAGATTTGCTAGCGTCGGAGGAGAGGGTGGAAAATTTTTGTTTCTGGAGGGTTCTTGTGTATATGGACAGGAGGGATATAGATAGGATTAAGGAAATACGTATATGGGTATTTATATAGGATTTTGGGAGGGATGCCAGAGAATAGGGCTCTTATTGTTTTAGGTGATTTTAATGGGCATGTAGGTTTTTTGGGGGAACAGGAATTAAATAGGAATCGGGTTATAATGTTGGACTTCATGCAGAGATGGAACTTGGTGATGCTAAATGTGGATGAGAGATGTGAGGGGAAGTATACCAGGGTACAGGGAGATGAAAGAAGTGTGATTGACTATTATTTGGTGAATGAGATGATGTACAGGAGATTTGAGGGGATGGTTGTGGATGATAAGAAGGAAATGTTTGATATGTCAGACCACTGCTACATGTCTGGAGATTTCAGAGTGAAGGAAGAAAAGTTGAAGAGAAGGGAATGTGAATATGAAGAGAATAGTTATTATAAGGTGGATGATGAATGAATTTATAAGTAAGGTGGAGGGAGAGATAGATGGAGTAGTAAATAAGGATATAAATGAATGGGAGAATATAGTGCAGGAAAAAGCTAATGAATGTCTGAGAAGAAATGGTAGGAGAAGGATAGGAAAAATAAGTAGGAAGGTAATTGATCAACCTTGGATGAATAATGAAATCAGAAGGGATATAAAGTACAGGAGAGTTCTAAACAGAAGAAAAAGGAGAGTAGAAGGTGAGGAGAGAGATAGAGTATGGACTCATTATAGAGAGCAAAAGGAGAAAGTAAAGAGGTTAGTGAGGGAGGTGAAGATGAGGTATGAGAGAAAAGTAGCTGAGGAAGTAAGATTGAATAAGAATGGCAAGAAGAAGTGGAAAATGATAGAGAAACTTCAAGGGAGAGAGTCTCAGAAAAAAGGGGAAAGTTATTTGGAGTAAATGGAGAGGAAATAGGAGAAGAATTGGAGAGGCAGGTGATGATGAATGGATGGAAAGAGATTTATCAAAAGAATGAAAATAAAGTGGATGAAGTTTGGAACGGAGAGAGAAGGCAATAATATGAAAGGGATAGAGAAAATAGAATTCAGGCATTGGAGACAGGAAGAAATGAGAGAGAAGAAAGAAGTATTCCAGGTATAATCAGGTTGAGAGTGGTGACAGCAGTGGAGGAGTGGATGAATGATGTTAAGTTTGTAAAGGAGGATGTGGAGAAAAGAATGAAGAAGGTAAAGTGTGGGAAGCAACCTGGTCCTGATGGTATAAAAAGAGAATTGTATAAGGCTATGAGCAGGAGTGAGAAGTGTACGAGGCGTACAATGGGGTGTTGGAGAAAGGAGCCGTTAGAGAAGAATGGAAGTATTCCAAGACTGCAATGATCCCAAAAGTAAAGAGGCCACAGGCTATGTAGCATAGACCTGTGGCTCTAACAAATGTGGGTTATAAGCTGTTCATGGGGATGATAAAGGATAGTTTGGTGGAGCAGAGGATGCATGATGGCAGAGTGAGTGGTATACAGGCTAGTTTTACGGAGGGGAGAAGAATTGAGGAGAATTTGTGGATACTAAATAACTGAGTGGAGGAGAGCTATGTGAGGAAGGAGATGTTGGTTGTGGTGGCGATAGATTTTAGCAAGGCATTTGATAGCGTGGACAGGAAGGCTCTTATAGAAAATTTAATATATTATAAGGATGATCCCAGAGTGATCCAGGTTATAGCAGAATTGTACAGAGGGGATAAGGCTGAAGTGTGGCGAGAGGGAAGAGAGTTGGGAGAACCGGAGGTAAAAAATGGGATACGGCAGGGGTGTACAGGTTCCCCACATATGTTTGTCATGGTGGTAAGTAGAATAATGGAAAGATTGGTGAGGAGTAGTTTGGGGTATAGGACTGGTCACATATGGATACCAGTATTGTTTTATGCAGATGATGGTTTGCTGTTGGCTAGATCGAGAGAGGAGGCGGGCGAGATGACAAATGTGTTGGAAGAGAGTGCATGGGATTGTGGTTTGAGTATAAGTAGGGAGAAGAGTAAGTTCAATGTTGGAGAGAATGTGATCAGGGGGATGGAAGTGGTGGAGGAAATTAGATATCTGGTAGTGTTGGTGAGTGCAAGGAGGGATTGTTTCAGGGAGAATAGGAGGGAAAAGATAAGGAGTGCTAGAGAATGGTAAATGTGACCTACTCAGTGGTTGAGAGGTCCTGTGACAGGCTGTTGATGGGGAAAACTTTCTGGAAGAGTGTGGTGTTGCCGGGGGTACTGCATGCGAGGAGATGATGGTGTGGAGCAAGACGGAGATTGAGATGTTGCAGAGATTGGATAATGGGGTTTGGAGAAGGGTTTTGAGGGCACCTATTTATGCACCAGTTGCAGGTCTGCAGGGTGAATGCTCGTCAGCGAAGGCAAGGGACATGAAGATGAAGGTTTGGTTTGGTGGGTATTTGATGAACACTGGAAATGAGGTACTGAGGGATATGATTGGGAAAGTGAGGGCGGGGGGTGGAGGTGGTTCATGGATCAGAAAGATGGAGGAGTATATGGGGGAGCTGAGTTTGGACTGGGAAGCTTTGAGAGTGTTGGATGGCAAGGAATTAGGAAGAATAGTTGATAGATGGGAGGAGAGTAGATGGAGAAGGGAGGTGGGAAGTAAAAGTATATTTGTATGGTACAGGGAGAAAGAGGAAATTGGTGATCAGTGGTATGAAAACAGGTGGGGAGCATGTCTGATGTTTCGTGTGAGAACGAATACTCTTAGGTTGGGGTGGAGAGCTAGATTTGTGGGAGGAGAGGTTGGGTGTAGGTTGTGTGGTGCGGAGGAGGAGACTTTGGAACACTTCTTGTTGGAGTGCCCTGTACTGGTGGAGGTGAGGGAGAGATATGGAGTGGTTAGTATGGGTGGAGTGATGAGTTTTGGAGAGAGAGAGAGAGAGATTCTTGGTAGAATGTGGAGTTTTTTTGCAGAGGCTTGGGATGTGAGGAGGATGTTGGTTAGAGAGGAGGTTGTTGTTGCCAGAAGGTAGGGGTGGAGGACTGGAAGATGGGATCTCGGCCTTGCGGTAGAGGCTAGAAGTTGTATTGTCGAGGTGTCCAGTAGGGGTGGACGGTGGCGATGAAAAGCCAAATTCTAGAATCCCCCCGAAATTCCAGTTCCAAGGATGATTATTCTTTGTATTCAAATGTATTTATTTCCTCTGACCAAATTTCTACTAAAAACTCTCATCGCCGCGTTTTCAGTGCCCTGTTTCCGCTCCTTCAATTAATCACGGTTAAATGAATGGAAGACGCGATTTGATTTTGGCCACTGACACACCATTTGGAATATATATAGTATCGTGTCGTAACTTAGATACGGCAATGTATAAAAGACTTATTAATTAGAAATCTATAGTAATAATTTCCCTCGTGTGTTTATTTATTTACTATGTACTTTCTAGTTAAAAATAACGGGTCATCATCAATATCTATTAGGTTACTTTTGATGAATTCAATAGAAATTTAAAATAATTACATTTTCTGCATAGTCCAATTTATTTTATAGATAAAGTACATTTAAAAATTTAATAGAAACAGGGGAATTTAAATATCAAGTCAATATATTCCCGTGCGTATCATAGTTACATTCTTCATGTTTAATACCCGTCGTGTAAAAGCGGACACCAAATAAATAGATAAATAAACACACTACGGGTATTATTAGTATGGATTTGGTGTCAAGTGGTGAGTCACTGGCCAAAATAATATCGCGTCTTGTACTCAAATCCTTATTTTGTCTTCACGTGACTGGCAATTGGGCGTCAGTTCAATAGAGAAATGATATAACTGAAACAAAATAAGGTTTTATCTATTTTATCTATATAATGGTTTTTGACTTATTTTAAGTGCCTCCAATTCGCAATTTAAAAAATGACGTATCTGATGGAACACAGTGTATAATGAATAATATGATTTTGATGGTTTTTGGTGCAGCCAATGATTGAATATAAGGATTAAGTTATTGACTAACAGTCCATTAGACTTTAAATACAGCATATGGACTATAAAATACATGCACTGTGTTCCATCAGAAACGACATATTTAAATAGCGAATTAGAAGCACTTCTAATGCATCAATTGTCATCATAGATACACCACTTTGATGGAAAAGAAAGTATTATTATTAAAAATTGTTGTCCTATGGACCTATATCGTATGACAGTTTTTAGGATGCTTTGACATTGTAATTGAAGAAGCAGAGCAATTGAGAATAACTTTAAACTATTTGGTAACTAGAATACATGCACTCGGTAGAGCGCATACCTTCACCACCGCTTTGGCCTATTCTCTTTCAAAATCTAATAAACTGCTAACTGGATAATGACCAATCGTCCCACCAAGTTTCATGCAATATGGTTCAATGCTTTTTGAGTTGCTGAGTTATAAATGACCTTGACCTTTGACCGGATCACTCCCAAAATTCTACCAGATGGTTCCTGGATATTGACCAGTCGTCCCACCAAGTTTCATGCTATATGGTTCAATAATTTTTGAGTTATAAATGACCTTGACTTTTGACTGGGTTGCTCATAAAATTCTATTTGCAGGTCACTAGAGGAGGAGCAATCGTTTCATCAAATTTCTGGCAATTTGTTTAAATACTTTTTGAGTTATGCGAATAACAAGATGACAAATAAATAAATGCCGGGTAAAATATAACCTTTCCGCATTCTGTGAAGGTAATAACAAATTGTCACTGTTAACTTTTCAAAATACTAGGGATACTATCCAACCGTGACCGGAAATTTTTCCGTAAGAAAATTCGCCGTAGGAATTTTCGCCGTCATTTTCGACTTAAGAAACCTCAAGCAAATTAAATGATCACCTCAATAAATACTAGAGTCCTTTTCTTACCTCAGTTACCAAGAATTCTTTCCTATAGTTTAACAGCAAATAATAACAATTTCATAAAAAGAAAAGACAAAATTGGATGGACAATCAAATTTAACTTAACTCTGTTCTTTATTCTCCAATCCAGAATGATCTTTGCTCTTCGTCTATAAACTCTTATATAGTTAGTTGCTGGGTAGAGTTGGTAGTGTGAGCAACTGAGCATATAGCCTAAGGAAATTAGCGAAGAAATGAAAACTTATTAGTTGTATTTATTTCATAAATTTATTTGCATCCTAAAAATTATTTTATGTTCAGTCTAAAGCTCTGAATTTTTTCTCTTCTATTCCACCCGTGAGTGCAGTTACTGGTGCTTGTGTTCCTTTTCGTCACATTCCTTGGTAAGTGACTGCATTCATGGAGTAGCTTTTCTGCATTCATGAGCATTATCACCGACGGTTATAGATGACTTTGTTCTTGATGTCACTTTCCTTTTTGACTGCTTCTTCCAGTCCCTTGTACTTAATTTCCTTTTGACGTCAGCGATATGGCCTTTGATTCCGAAGCAGACGTTACACTCCTACTAAAATTAAATTGAAATAAAATTGAAATCAGACTAAAAGCCCTAGTTTGCTTTCTCTTTTTTATGGAAGTAATATTGTTATATTTCAAGAGCTCTGTTTACCTCTTATAAGTGTCCTTTGTAACGTGGATTGGAAGAGTACCCTAGCATTTAATTTGGTGACCACTTCATTTGTCTGGGGCTTTTAAGCCAAGAGTTTTAAAAACAATTTACGGCGCAAATTACAGCAAATTTTCTGGAGGCGAAATTTCCTTTGGCGAATTTTCTTGCGGCGAAAATTACTAATACCCTGTCCAACTACTTTGTCAATACAATAATAGGGATACTATCCAACTACTTTGTCAATACAATAATAGGGATACTATCCAACTACTTTCTCAATACAATACTAGGGATACTATCCAACTACTTGTCAATACAATACTAGGGATACTATCCAACTACTTGTCAATACAATACTAGGGATACTATCCAACTACTTGTCAATACAACAATAGGGATACTATCCAATTACTTTGTCAATACAATACTAGGGATACTATCCAACTACTTGTCAATACAACAATAGGGACACTATCCAATTACTTTGTCAATACAATAATAGGGATACTATCCAATTACTTTGTCAATACAATAATAGGGATACTATCCAATTACTTTGTCAATACAATACCAGGGATACTATCCAACTACTTGTCCATGTTCGCATAAGAATTCTACTTAACCACTGTAGGTACCTTTATTATACAATGTTGTAGTATCACTACCCAAATATTTTCGTATAATTTATTCATTTGTCTAGTCTCCATCATTATAGACAGGGTATCGAATATTCTAACGGATTCTTATTAGGTAATTAAGGTTAGGTTAAACCCCACCTATTTATATGAATTTATTATCAACCTTTATTGATGTTAGTTCATGGAACCACTTTTCTTTCTGACTGCTTCTTTGAGGTACCTAATATTTAATTTCATTGATATTGATATTTATACGATATATAAATAGAACTTAGATAATTTGGAGACACGGGAGTTTCTGCTACTCCCGATTAGTTTTTAAAGTATGCATCTATATTTCCACCAGAATGGCCTCTCAGGCCCATTGGTCGTTCCATGGTTGATTTGGGAAATATAAGCAATTTGCGATTATCCATCCATAATCTTATTTAAAAAGATTCCTTTTTTCGACGAAAGACACGTTTTCAAGAACTGTTTTTAATCAAAAGGTAAGTTACTCTGGTAAGAAGGATTTATACCTGGAATATTAAAGAAATATCACAACCTCCCAGGGAAGGAAGATTCGTTCCTGGAATATTCCCTTAATATCCCAGGGATAAATTCTTCTTCTCTGGAATATGTCCTTAATTGTCATCCTCTTTTTCACGGTTACCTTATATGCAAATATATAATGGATGGAAGAACTATAGATGTGTACAAATGTCTATTTGTGACTCATCGTGGAACGGGAAATTTTCTCCATACCCAGAGAGAAAGTTATGGTGGGGCCATAGAAGAATAAGAGAGAGTTATGGTGGGGCCATAGAAGATTAAGAGAGAGTTATGGTGGGGCCATAGAAGAATAAGAGAGAGTTATGGTGGGGCCATAGAAGATTAAGAGAGAGTTATTGTGGGGCCATAGAAGAATAAGAGAGAGTTATGGTGGGGCCATATAAGAATAAGAGAGAGTTATGGTGGGGCCATAGAAGAATAAGAGAGAGTTATGGTGGGGTCATAGAAAATTATCAATGGCTCATTAACCGCGTTACAGGAGTGGAGAAACTTTTAAGGTACACCTGGAGTGGAGAGAATCTCTTAACAAGCTCCCTAACCTTCTCCATCCGTCCACGAACATGGAACTTAGGTGTACCAGTAATGAGACCATTTTAACTAATTACTTATGGTTTTACCTAATTACTAACTGTGTTACTAAATGCTGTGGGCAGACTACCAAGAGGCTTCTTGCACATTAGAGTCAGTAGCCATGGTAACGCCAAACGTAAACAATCCACTTAAAAAGTACTTACTTATGCTCATGGCTTCATTACGTTGTTGATTTACACTCGCGTGACTCTTTTCAATAGTTATTGCAGTGGTACTCCTAGGTAATGATCATTGCTAGGTGTCATTTCTATGCTCAATACATAAGCATGTAATGATAATCACTGTACATAGTATAAACAATTCAGTCGTGACGTCATATTAAATATAACAAACTTAAATGAATATCAAACGACTTAACAGTCTCAATAACGTGAAATATCGTAAATAGTGATTATGACGATTAAGTTCGTATAACACTACCCATTTTAATCTCATAAAGTGGATGTTACAATGTTGCTCTAATGACATCATCACCCCCGTTGTCACCACTGTACTATTCAGTAGAGTGTCATCTGAATCCTCTCGTCAGTGTCAAGGGATGCGCCGTTAGAGGCGTAGGTGGAGAATTGCGTCTCTCTGGTGCGCCATTCACAGTGTCAATTTAACTTACTATTTGACGACTTCTTGTAAAAAAATACAGCGATTTATTTTACAATATATGTATCGTGATAACGAACAAAATTCACGTTGCGGAAAAAAATATTCCAAAATATAGTTTCATATCTTAATCATTTATCAATTGTTCATAAATATTGAATTCTAAAATTCTTCCCTATTTTATTATACATTTAATTTATTAACCTTTACATCATCTATCCTAATGATATCCGTCGTGTGTTTATTTACTTGGTGTCCGCTTCTTAAGAATATAGAGAAATTTAATAATTTATGCATGCTTATTACAAGTTGTGTCACAAATACCCAAAAAATCTTAATTTATCAAATAAATAAATATGTTAATTTGATGTGCTATTTAAATTCATTCTTATGTTTATATAGTAATTGAAAGTGTCAATGTCAATGAACACAGGAACCTAAAATAACTCTATGGTATGTGGGCCTACATGCATTTTTTAAGACGCTCGTTGAAGGCTGCTCCGCACATGTCAGTTATCCGTCCGGGACGTCTCCGGTCAGTGATTTTTTATCACTGAGAGGAGCCGGTACTGTGTGAATGTGTTTTTGTAAATTAAAGTAACGATATATTTTTTCACTAATACTGAATCACTGAGAGAACACGGACCGGAGACGTCCCGGACGTATCACTGACATGTGGGAAACAACCTTTAAGGAGTTAAAATGACTTGTCAAAGAGTTAAATTACTCCAATATCAATACTGTACACTAGTTTTATGAAGCTTTTATTTCCCGTATCCAGTATATCGAGTCAAAGACCTTTTCTTTATGTTTCGTGAAAAATGTGAGACACTTAATTAGGTGAAAAAATTTGATTAGATATATTTAAAAAATCCGAAAATTAATAGTTCACATCCCTATATATTTTTAAAATAGGACGTTTACCCCTTCCTAGTTCACGTCCCTATATCAATTAGGGACGTGAACTAGGAAGGTAGTATTTGGATCTGTTCCTAGTTCTCGTCCTTAAATGAAATAGGGACGTGAACTAGGAATTTACCAAAAATTCTAAATACCGCTGACTGGAAAACCTAATTCTTCTAGATAAATTTATTTTAAGTTATCCGTTTGAAATGCATGTATAACATTTGATTGAAGTGAATGACTCAAATTCAACGTAATGATAAAAATTCAATGTTGAAAATAGTTTTAGGTTTCAAACTTTCGAATAGATAAAAGTCTATTCATCGGCAGGAAAAAAGAACAAGGAGTAAAATACCTGAATCTAACAGTAAATTTTGTGACCAAATATTGTTATATATTTTTGCACCGTCATATATTTCTAATAATACATTTTCATCTTACAATTCATACATTAATTTTAAAATTTAGAGAAAAGACTGAATTCGATATGTAACAACCTAATTGCTGACAACAGTCCTCTAGAGCTAAATTTACTTTTAAAGGGCCATGTCGCACGAGCGTTTTAGCAGCGTTTTCAACGCTCCAAAACCGTCACGTAACATGGATACATATGAAATGGGTTTAACTATAATTTCCTTAGAGTCAAAAACGCTGTGAAAAAAACGCTGGTGTAAAACTGCCCTAAGTATCAGAGGAGTACTATGAAACCTATCAGTATAACCTCTGTAAATTCGTACATTTTAACTTCTAATAAGAAGCACGTTTATACCATTCGACAACCTCTATAGTAATAAATTTGTATTTTTGTATATTCATGTAAACTATTAATCGGTTAATTCAATAGGGTAAGTTACGAGTTATCGAACAGTTCTCCATTTTCGATCATTTATAAAGAAAATATTTAACTCCTGTGCAAGATACCTTATGGTATGGAGTATACGAATTTAAATATTTATATATTTTTTAAAAGCAATATTTACCATTTACATTTCTGTGTTCGTCTATTTTGTTTTCCGCTATAAATTGAATTGTTAGTCACGAATAATTGACTATAAATTGCCACCAAGACACTGAAATAAAATGATATTTAAAATCCAGAATTGGAAAACTCTACCACAGTGTGAACAGAGTTCGTGTACCTATAATTCGTATACTTTTTTACACCAATCATATCAATCGCGACGTTTTGAATTTTGTTGTGAAAATGTTACGAGAGTGGCTTGCACCCGTCAAGGTGAAACCTCTCAATTCTGAGATTTTTTCTGCGAGACGCATTGATTTCCAGTAACTATTCATTATGGATGAAATTCATGATTTGTTAGGTCTGTTCTTTGAACACAGTGATTTTGTGTACAAATGATGCCTGCTACATTTTGTTCATTAATGCAGTGTTTTGCACATGCATGTGTATGTATGCAACCGTTTGGAACAAGGTTAAGCATCACTACTTTATTGTTCGTATACTTTAGTGTTCGTATACTTTAGTGTTCGTATACTTTATTGTTCGTATACTTTAGTGTTTTGTGAAGGATGATCTATAAACAATAGTTAGTTAGTCTGTTTACTATTTGGTCAATAATTAAAGATGTTAAATGATCACAACACTAAATATTTTGTTAGGTTCTGTATTTGTATCTCTTTCGTTATTTTAGATACAATCAAGTTACATTAAATTAGTATAAATTAGTAAATTTGTAAATATATTGAATGATTTTAGATTTTTTTCGTTTAGTTTAGTATTTTGTATCATGTTTTAGTTTAGGAATTTGTATATATTTTAAATTTCCATAAGTTTGTGAAACTTTTTCGGATGTACTAAAATAAAATAATTACTTAACTCTATCAAATCGATCCACAGACCCCATAAATTCAACATTTCAGTTTTTTTTCCTTAAGCTAACCAATACTTTTCTTCTTTTCTACCTCAATCTCCCCACAATTTGTTGCGCTGTTTCACACCGTCACTCATAGGGTTAAACACTAGTCATAGCAACCCCTACCCAGAAAAGCTAAATATATTTCACATTACCGTGACCCCCTAACCTACTTATAGTATGGGCCCTAATTACCAGGCTGTTCTAAGTTATCGAACAGTTCAACATTTTCGATCATATGCGAAAAGGTTTACGGAATTATTATTTGATTTCTGATTGGTATCCATGTATCTATAGGTATCATTGATACCAATTAAATCATGTGAATCATGGATACCACAGGTATCTTGGATACCAATCAATATAAAAATTAATGATTATTTTACATTTTTTTCTGATATGATCGGAATTATATAACCGTCCGATAACTCAGAACTTACCCTATAGTCATGTACCTAATTTACTGTGATGATGTAAATTTATTTCACAGTAAAAATTATTAATAAGATCCATAAATCTTCTCCATTTACGTTCTGTTTTATAAAACTATGTAAATTGTTTTATTTAGCTATGTAAATTGTTTTATTTAGCTATGTAAATTGTTTTATTTAGCTATGTAAATTGTTTTATTTAGCTATGTAAATTAATTCATTTAGCTATGTAAATTGTTTTATTTAGCTATGTAAATTGTTTTATTTAGCTATGTAAATTGTTTTATTTAGCTATGTAAATTGTTTTATTTAGCTATGTAAATTATTTTATTTAGCTATGTAAATTGTTTTATTTAGCTATGTAAATTGTTTTATTTAGCTATGTAAATTGTTTTATTTAGCTATGTAAATTATTTTATTTAGCTATGTAAATTGTTTTATTTAGCTATGTAAATTGTTTTATTTAGCTATGTAAATTGTTTTATTTAGCTATGTAAATTATTTTATTTAGCTATGTAAATTATTTTATTTAGCTATGTAAATTGTTTTATTTAGCTATGTAAATTGTTTTATTTAGCTATGTAAATTGTTTTATTTAGCTATGTAAATTGTTTTATAAAACTATGTAAATTGTTTTATTTAGCTATGTAAATTGTTTTATTTAGCTATGTAAATTGTTTTATTTAGCTATGTAAATTGTTTTATTTAGCTATGTAAATTGTTTTATTTAGCTATGTAAATTGTTTTATTTAGCTATGTAAATTGTTTTATTTAGCTATGTAAATTGTTTTATTTAGCTATGTAAATTGTTTTATTTAGCTATGTAAATTGTTTTATTTAGCTATGTAAATTGTTTTATTTAGCTATGTAAATTGTTTTATTTAGCTATGTAAATTGTTTTATTTAGCTATGTAAATTCCAATGGACTAAATTTGATCGAATTAATCATTGGAATTCACCCCATAAAGTTTATAAAAGTTAGTCATCCAAATGAACAAGAAATTGATTAATTTAGTCTATCCCGTCAGTTTCAAATAAATATTCATTATTTTTGAAAAGTATGAATTATTATTTTAATTTGGTTAATTATTTGACTTATCTTTATAGGTCTAACTAAACATATTTGATTATCTACACCCTAAAATATTTAATAAATTACCCTAAAATATTTAATAGATTACCCTAAAATATTTAATAAATTACCCTAAAATATTAGATAAATTAACCCAAAAAATTCAATAAATTACCCTAAAATATTTATTAAATTACCCTAAAATATTTAATAAATAACTCTAAAATATTTAGTAAATTACCCTAAAATATTTGATAGGGTAACTGAGTAATTATAGTTTTTGTTTATTTTCTATTAGTTGGTCACACTACTTACTTTCCTGCCATAGTTTGAGTCCTTCTTTTATTGAAGTATAGACCCTTAGTATTATTTATTACAGTAACAGTAATTTTTATCTCTCGTATACCAAGAAATTTACCTGGGTAATGAAATTATTTTAATGGGTAAAGTCTGAAGAAACGAACCAAATTTAATAAACATTATTGTAACGAAAAAATTAGACAAAGTTCTATGTTGCAGAACAAAGTTCTATGTTGCAGAACAAAGTTATATGTTGCAGAACAAATTTCTATGTTTCAGAACAAAGTTCTATGTTTCAGAACAAATTTCTATGTTTCAGAACAAATTTCTATGTTTCAGAACAAAGTTCTATGTTTCAGAACAAAGTTCTATGTTGCAGTAAAAAGTTCTATGTTGCAGTAAAAAGTTCTATGTTGCAGTACAAAGTTCTATGTTGCAGAACAAAGTTCTATGTTGCAGTAAAAAGTTCTATGTTGCAGTAAAAAGTTCTATGTTTCAGTACAAAGTTCTATGTTTCAGAACAAAATTCTATGTTGCAGAACAAAGTTCTATGTTTCAGTACAAAGTTCTCGCTAGTGTTCACGGCCCCTCACTCTATCCATGCCATCAAATATTCAGTTTGTGCAATCGATATCCATGTGACCTATATAATACATCACTCTTACACCAGTTACAAGATTCATCTAACACATCTACCACCTAAATAAGTTATATTGACTGTAAACTTTAACTTTTAATTTTATTTTGTGAGCTGTAAAATATTTTGTGGAGTAAGTTACGAATTATCGGACAGTTCCACATACTCGATCATGTAGGTGAGAAAAAAAAATATGACATTTTATCTCGTTATTTTAATTGGTATCCATTATACCTGTAGGTATCATGGATACCAATTATAATGCCAAAGTGTTCTTCTGATATGATCGAAGATGTGCAGCTGTGCGATAACTCATACCATGCCCTGTCTATATTAGCAAAGTGTTGCCTAGTTACCTCTGATAGCTACCTAAACACCGTGTGTGTCTCTTTTGCTGTGGAGGCGGCAACACTCACCTGCCTCGCTTTCTCAGAAACTCTTTGTGAAAAACCCGAATAACTTAGAAAAATTACTGAAAAGTTGAGTGGTAGAGAATATAAGAAATGGTGAAAAGTCCGGATGTGAAAAGCCATCTTTCTACTGCCTAAAGAGAAAGTCCGCTCATCGTTATTGAGGTAAAAATGTTATTCATTATTAACTTTAAATTATTATGTACTTTAAATTATTATGTACATTTAGAAAATCATTCAGATATTTAAATTTTGATTATTAACCTAAATTTTAAATGTTCTTTTTAATAATTAACATTAAATCTAAATCCATCAATATAAGAATGATAATGTACATATTTGTAAATGTGCTATTTTATATTTTAGTATGTTGAAATATAATTTGTGGAATTCGTTAACTTTATTTTAGTTACCTTATCTTATTAAGTTACCTTATTTTAGTTACCTTTTATTATTTAGTTACCTTATTTTAGTTACCTTTTATTATTTAGTTACCTTATTTTAGTTGCCTTTTATTATTTAGTTACCTTATTTTAGTTACCTTTTATTATTTAGTTACCTTATTTTAGTTGCCTTTTATTATTTAGTTACCTTATTTTAGTTACCTTTTATTATTAAGTTACCTTATTTTAGTTGCCTTTTATTATTTAGTTACCTTATTTTAGTTACCTTTTATTATTTAGTTACCTTATTTTAGTTACCTTTTATTATTTAGTTACCTTATTTTAGTTACCTTTTATTATTTAGTTACCTTATTTTAGTTGCCTTTTATTATTTAGTTACCTTATTTTAGTTACCTTTTATTATTTAGTTACCTTATTTTAGTTACCTTTTATTATTTAATTACCTTATTTTAGTTACCTTTTATTATTTAGTTACCTTATTTTAGTTGCCTTTTATTATTTAGTTACCTTATTTTAGTTACCTTTTATTATTTAGTTACCTTATTTTAGTTGCCTTTTATTATTTAGTTACCCTATTTTAGTTACCTTTTATTATTTAGTTACCTTATTTTAGTTACCTTTTATTATTTAGTTACCTTATTTTAGTTACCTTTTATTATTTAGTTACCTTATTTTAGTTACTTTATTTTTAAGTAACCTAGTTAGTAACCATATTTTAGTTACCTTTATCATTAAGTTACTTTATTTCAGTTACTTTATTTTAAGTAACCTAGTTAGTTACCATATTTTAGTTGCCTTTTATTACTTAGTTAGTAGTTAACTTATTTTAATTATTTTTTCCATTTATTAATTAGATTCCTTTTTATTTAGTGACATAGTTACATGTCACCAGGGGCTCTATCCTGACACTGTCTGTGGTGATAGCTTCAGAGGGGGTGGGGGATTAGGTCTCTTGTACCCCGAACTGTTGTAATTTGGATTATGTGATTTCTTCTCCATTTTATCCTTGGTTTAACGCTACTTGCAGTTTTAGAGGATAGCGCTAGGGTTATGCTCTTCAACTACGAGGTCTTAGATTTTTGTGTTGGGTAGACTCGTAGGCTTCATTTACTATCACCTCTTCATTTTTCTCTTCCATCCGTGAATGCAGTCACCGGTGCTTGTGTCCATTTTCGTCACATTCCTTGGTTCACATCCACGGAGTAGTTTTTCTGCATCCATGAGTATTGTCACTGACTGGTGGTATGACTTTGTTCATGGAGCCACTTTCTTTCTGACTGCTTCTTCCAGTCCCTTGTATTTAATTTCCTTTTGACTTCATTGATGGCGTTTAGTTCCAAAGCAGATGTTAAACACCTACTAAAAATATTTTATTTTAAAATAGAATTCATCTTAGTTATATGTTTAACTTTTGGTTACTTCGAATACTGTTATCAAATAAATGTTATTTTCAAAACCTTTTTTGATGAATTGTCTTTTAAAAATAAAGATCTTCTCGATAGCTAATACAATTTTTTCAGATTTTCCTTATTAGAGTTTTTTTAGTAATTGATGTTGTTTATTCATAACTTTTCAAATTATATATATGTAATTTTAGGGGTTCTAGGTAAACTGCTCGAAAGACAATTGCTCGAACGAACAGTTGATTGAATAATCAATTGCTCGAATAATCAATTGCTCGAATAATCAATTGCTCGAATAATCAATTGCTCGAATAATCAATTGCTCGAATAATCAATTGCTCGAATAATCAATTGCTCGAATAATCAATTGCTCGAATAATCAATTGCTCGAATAATCAATTGCTCGAATAATCAATTGCTCGAATAATCAATTGCTCGAATAATCAATTGCTCGAATAATCAATTGCTCGAATAATCAATTGCTCGAATAATCAATTGCTCGAATAATCAATTGCTCGAATAATCAATTGCTCGAATAATCAATTGCTCAGTGTTCTAATTAATAAAAGACAGATAATCATCAAGTTGGATCACTTCAATTAGCTGCACTTATTTTTCATCGCTATTTACTCTCAATCATAATACTGTTTTTAAATTATTATCTTCCTGGTTTTCTTATTTTTATTGAACAGGAATACTGTACCAATTATGGTACAGTAATTTTCATTTTTTGTCAGTGAATAGCTTCACTGGGCTCCAACGAGATGTTCTTGGGGCTAGGTTAGGTTTTAGCAACTCGGGCTATGGGAACTGTTCTCGACAAATTTAGCATGACCTCTAGTTTTCGTGCCACTTGTTTTAATTAAATTTTCATTTTTTTCGGTAGCTCTTATCTGGTTGATTTTTCCTCTTTTTTTACGTTAAGCAATTGACTATTCGAAATTTGATTATTTGTGCAATCTTTAATAACGTAAATATTGCCGAAAGTCGGTTAATAATGAAGTGGAATCTCTTTGATTAGCTGCACTTAATCGTCCTTGTTTCTAATTAGTATTCGATAATAACTGTATTTCATTTATTTTATATTATTTGAACGATTGTTCATTCGAGCAATTGTTCTTTCAATCAATTGTTCTTTCGGTTAATTGTCCATTCGTGCAATTGCTTTCGGGAAATTTTCTTTCGACCAATTGTTTTCGAGCAATTTACCGGCTACCAACGTTAGGAAGAGTCTTTAATGTTGAATTACTACTCAAACCTACATTATGATATTTGAAAAAAAGTATATGGAATTTACTCCTAATATTTCACTTACATTCTTATTCCATAAAATTTATTCTACTGTTTCTTATAACTCATTGGATTTAATATATACTTTTGATCAAGAAATGAAATATTGTAATATTAATTTACATAGCTATTCTTACTCTAAATTCTATTAAAACTACTTAGAATTGTATTTAGAGTTGTGAAAAGAAAATTATGAAAGTAACTGAAATATTCTTATTCTTTTCCGTAGATAAAATTTAGATTTCACACTATTTGTGTCAGTCAATATTTTTTCCCCTCTTCCACCAATGTTTCTTATTATTTAAATTTCATTTGAATTATTTTTTTCTATTTCCATTTTCCCAATTTTCAACAATTTCAATATTTTATTTTTAACAAATTCGCTATTTTTTATTTATCAACAAATTCAATCCTTTTTATTTTTCAAATTCAATATTATTCAAATAATAACATTCTCTAGAAAATTCCTAAATTTAACTATCTTCTTTTTTTAATTTTAATTGATAGAAACTCTGGTTCCAAACTACAGATACAAGTGATACCAAAAAGGAATATTAATAAAATTTAAATTAAAAAATTACTACAGATTATTTGTTAATATATAAATCAAATAAAAAAATTAACATCAAAATAGGACGTTTACCTCTTTTCCTAGTTCACGTCCCTAAATGAAATAGGGACGTGAACTAGGAATTTACCCTTTTTCCCCAATACTTTCAATAATATTCTCCCTTCCCCCATTTCAGTAATTATGACATCAGCTGAGCTGGTGGTACCTCTGGACTCTAACCTCCCTACTATTAACAACATGAGTCTGGTGCACCGTGGGAGAGGGGGGGAGGTGCTGGAGTTGAGGGCGGGGGTGGGGGGCGTCACCCCCCTGATGGCAGCTTGTCAAGAGGGGCATGAGAGAACCGTTAGACAGATTTTGAACATGAAGGTGAAAAAAGTAAAACACTGTAGTGACTGATATGAAAATGATGAGGTACTAAAATTTTAATAAATTAAAAAATGTATTAAAGTTTTAATAAAATTAAAAAGGTATTAAAATTTTAATAAAATTCAAAAAAGTACTAAAATTTCAATCTAAATCAATGGTAGAGTCCTGAGTAAGAGAATTACTCCGTATAGTGAACAAATTTTCTTCAGTCTATCATAAAATGTTCATTAGTTTTTTTAGAAAGTGAGGGCCATTTATGGCAGACTAAAGAAAATTTGTTCACTATACAATGTAGCTCTCTTACTCAGGATTTATATCGAGGAGCTAAAAAACTATCGAGGAGCTAAAAAACTAAAGAAATACATGCAAGGATACCTCCGAGTTATTGGACGGTTGCATGTTTTTCGATCATGTAAGAAAAAAAAATTTAAATATACTTTTTTTATGATCGATAATGTGGAACTCTTCGATAACTTGGAACTTACTCTATAAATAATATCATAATATATAATTACTTTTGCTCAATGAATAGGTTTATCATTTACTGAATCGATATGATTGTTTATTAAAAATATAATATAGTCGAAATTTCTAATTATTATTTTTGGTTACTTTTAATTTTTCAGTATTTTTTAAAATCTATTTAGAATTCATATAATCTACCATTAACTAACATTTAAAAGGGGATAATTGTTTTTCTTTATTGAAAAATATTGTCTTTTTAAAAAAAGAATTGATTTCTATATTTTACC
The DNA here is from genome assembly GCA_947561585.1 of Caprella mutica. Classification (NCBI taxonomy): domain Eukaryota; kingdom Metazoa; phylum Arthropoda; class Malacostraca; order Amphipoda; family Caprellidae; genus Caprella; species Caprella mutica. The sequence continues at coordinate 98,200 of CANNZV010002105.1, forward strand.
CACAGCCGTCAATGGTTCACGATAGAGACAGGACAGGAAAAACTGCCCTGCACTACTGTACTGATAACCCAACTCTCGCCTGCATAGACCAGGTGAGATAAGAGAGATAAGGTTAGATAAGAAAGAGATAAGGTCGGATGAATATGCGATATGAAGGAATGCTTCTTTATTTTTTTTGAAAATTGGATAACTCACATTTTGTTCACTCAAAGCACACGCTACGATAAATTGTAGCGATTTGTTCAAGATAGTAACGATTTGTTGAATAATTGATACAGTGCTTATATGCAACGATTTTACTAACCGTCATGGAAGAAACTTTATGGTGGTCTGCATTTGGAATGTGTTTAGTGAAGAAAGATTATAAGGAAAACGAAAATCAAGAAGAAAAAGGAGCCGTGAATGGTTAATAAAAAATTAAACTTTTTCTCCTATAAATTGGTTGTATTCTTTTAAAGATGAGCAGAATTTTTCTTAGTAAATTAAAGAAGGCACAGATGTGAATATTTTATTAGTTTCTCCATTAATAAGGAAAAAAGACACAGTTAAGATCAAATTAACATCCACATGAAAAACTAACCTAGATTTCTTACAACCTGAAGAAGCTTAAAAGGAATAATATCAATTAATAGTCCATATCACAAGCCTCCTCTCAATATTAATCACAGAGACCAATGATACTCTCTATCAAATGCTAAACAATTTTACACAAGTAAACTAATATAGAGTTACAATACAGTATTTATGTCATAATCCAATACATCGTTACTATCTCTGTTTCACCCAATCGTTACAATTTACCGCAGCGTGTAATCCAGTCATAACACTAATGAATATTGTCTGATTATACAAGCTATTCATAAATGTAATATCATTATCATAATAACTCGAGTCCTTCATAACTCATGTGTTTATAACTCATGTCTTTTTACTGTACCTCAGTGTTTTCGGGTACTCTGTTTTACAGTATAATGTTGAATAAATAACAGCCAGTTCTCTTCCTGTTCACTTCCTCATATTACTCGGGGTAATTGAGCAACTCGTAAAATTATCCTGTAATTAAGAGATACTAGAGGGTTATGTTTAGTGTGTTATTATGTTTTCTCTTCAATAAAGCTTAATATTAATAGTTTAATTCACCCTTTATGAAATTTTTTATTATTTAATTATCAATGTTCCTGATTCAGGAACACCAGAAAAATGTTTTTGACCTTTAATCATTCCTCAAATTTAATCGTACCTTTACTTTAATCCCTCCTAAAAAAAAATTATTTAACTTTTTTATTATAACCTTTCATTTTTAACTTAACTAAATCATTTCTCTGCTAAGTTACACATTTTATTGAAGGTTTAAAATATATGAACTTGAGACCACCGTGAGTCACCAGCAATTTGAATAGACACTATCAGACCACCAGTAACACTATCAGACCACCAGTGACACTATCAAACCACCAATGACACTATCAGACCACCAGTGACACTATGTGACCACCAGTGACACTATGTGACCACCAGTGACACTATGTGACCACCTGTGACACTATGTGACCACCAGTGACACTATGTGACCACCAGTGACACTATGTGACCACCAGTGACACTATGTGACCACCAGTGACACTATCGGACCACCAGTGACACTATGTGACTACCAGTGACACTATCAGACCACCAGTGACACTATGTGACCACCAGTGACACTATGTAATCACCAGTGACACTATGTGACCACCAGTGACACTATGTGACCACCAGTGACACTATGTAACCACCAGTGACACTATGTAACCACCAGTGGGTCGCGCCACAGTTATAGTGTTAATCACTCCTCATAATTCCACTCCTTCCTTTCCTCTAATCCCCGTTGTTTTCCCCCAGGTAGTAGCAACAGACCCGTCCCTCCTATCAGCGCAGGAGGAGGATGGTCACACGCCCCTCCACCTGGCCACCATAGCAGGCAATGGGGTGGTGGCTAAGTACCTCATCACCAGGGGTGCTGATGTCAATGCTCTGGACAGGGAGAAACACACTGCCATACACTGGGCAACAGGTGCGTCAAATGGTGGTAACTAAATGACAGGCACTCGGTAGAGCGCATACCCTCGCAGCTGCTTATAAATGACCTTAACCTTTAACCTGTTCGCTCCTAAAATCTAAAAAAAACTGGTTCCTGGATATTGACCAATTGTGTCACCAAATTTCAAATAATTTAGTTGAATACTTTTTGAGTTATGATGCGAATAACAAGATGATAAATAAATAGATGCCAGGTAAAATATAACCTTCCACACTCTGCGAAGGCAACAACGGGTAAAATAATTAACAATGGGTAAGCAGTTAACAACAGATAAAATAGTTAACAACGGATAAAACAGTTAACAACGGATAAAACAGTTAACAACGGATAAAACAGTTAACAACGGATAAAAAAATCAACAGTGGTAAACCATAGTAAATAAATAGAGAAGTATACCAAGTACAATATTGGAACATCCGAAACTATTTTGAGTGACGTCACAGTGAATATTTTCCATTTGTTTTTAAATACAAGTTGTGCTATTATCAGTTAAATGTGCATTTCCATTGGAAATAACTTACATAAAATGATTTTTATCACGTTTTACATCCAATTCACTTTTAATATTCACCTAATAATACTTATAATATTTGAGAGTAGTCTGTGCGACGCCATTTGTTTACATCGTTTCTGAAGAATGAATGGATCAAGTTCACCGTCAATGAATTTGAAACTTAGCATACTTCTCTATTTATTTACTATGGGCTAAACAGTATGTTACAAGTAAGCCAAGTAGCGTGTTACAAGTAAGTCAAGTAGTGTGTTACAAATAAGCCAAGTAGCGTGTTACAAGTAAGTCAAGTAGTGTGTTACAAGTAAGCCAAGCAGTGTGTTACAAGTAAGACAAGCAGTTTATAACAAGTTAGCCAAACAGTGTGTTACAAATTTGCAAATACGTTAGCCAAATACAACCTATAATTTATACCCTTCATTGTAATCATTTCCATTTTTTCTTCGCAACTCTCATCAAAATAGGGTCCGTGTTTGTTTATTTCAACTGTTCTATTATTAGAGTCTACTTAACAATAGTGATCTGCTGTCATCTTTTTTGTTTATATTTCTGATACAAACGAGTCCACCTATTGGGTAGGCCGTGAAAATGAAAAGTATCATTATTACTTATACATTCTGTACCGTCTAGTAAATTCCTTCATCTCATGTTTTTGTCTATAGAAATACATAACTGCGTAGATAGATTTAATAGCTACTCCTGTTGCATGTTAACTTGCAAAGAAAGTCTGACGGACTCACACGCTAGACGTCGCTCTCGAGATTAGAGGTCACATCATTTCTTCTTATTTAACCAGTTATTCCAAGTAGTGACCTCTGAGAGGAACCTATGACGCTCAAGGTGGAGGAAGGCCCGTTTCTCACGGAGCGTTTATCTCAACAAAAATTCAGCATGAAAAACGCTAAATCCTAGAGTACATACAAAACACGTACGTTTTTTCAGTGGTAGCGTTTTTTTTTCATGCACCATATTCTTTGCTGCAGCATGAGAAAAACGCTCGTGTGAAAGGGGCCTTAGGCACAAAACTTGGCAAAGAAGTTATTCATCAAAAAGTTATCTTTGTAACTAAAACAATATTTTAATTGTTCCATCAGTATTTTATTGAAAGTATGATGAAAGTACCTTAATTGTCTGCTATTTCTCAATAAACCTACATAAGTCTATTTTAGAAAAATTACATGCTTCTCCTGAACAATTTCAAAATGTGGCTTAAGGTCCGTACACACGTAGGGTTTTTTTTATTCTTTCCACCAGACTTTTTGATAAGCTCCTCCTACTTTTTTAACAATATTTTTGAATCATTTAAGAAAAAATATTGTTGAAAAAGTAGGAGGAGCTTAGCAAATAGTCTGGTGGAAAGACTTGAAAAAAAACCTACGTGTGTACGGCCTTTTAAAAAATATCAAGTTATTGTGACGCATGGTGCACTAGCCCACGTGTCGCCATTTAAAGGGCGAGTGACGTCATGGTTATCATTTCTTTATCACCAAAGTTAGATAACTAATTTACTTTAGCACACAGTGATAATTTTTGTGTTGTTATGTGAGGATTGGTTACTAACTTAGGTAGTTGAATGTTCTTGCACACAGTCACTGTTATTGTTATCATTGATTCGCTATGAAGTTAATTTCAATTCAAGGACCTACGTGAATTACATAGACAAAAACACGTGGGTTAATTCAGAGCTATCCGTTTGTTCCACGTTTTTACCGTGTAAGAAAAAAAATATAATAATTAAAAAATTTAAGTTAAATAATAATAATATTTTTTTGCATGATAGAAAACTTGGTATTTTCCGATAACTCGGAACTTACCCTGATTCCTTCGGCAAACTTTCTGAGTGTAACTGTGTCATTTAACATCACCCCATCACTTGACTGTGTCATGTAACATCACCCCATCACTTGACTGTGTCATTTAACATCACCCCATCACTTGACTGTGTCATGTAACATCACCCCATCACTTGACTGTGTCATGTAACATCACCCCATCACTTGACTGTGTCATGTAACATCACCCCATCACTTGACTGTGTCATTTAACATCACCCCATCACTACTGTGTCACTTAACATCACCCCATCACTACTGTGTCATTTAACATCACCTCATCACTTGACTGTGTCATTTAACATCACCCCATCACTTGACTGTGTCATTTAACATCACCCCATCACTACTGTGTCATTTAACATCACCCCATCACTTGACTGTGTCATGTAACATCACCCCATCACTTGACTGTGTCATTTAACATCACCCCATCACTTGACTGTGTCATGTAACATCACCCCATCACTTGACTGTGTCATGTAACATCACCCCATCACTTGACTGTGTCATGTAACATCACCCCATCACTACTGTGTCATTTAACATCACCCCATCACTACTGTGTCATTTAACATCACCCCATCACTTGACTGTGTCATTTAACATCACCCCATCACTTGACTGTGTCATTTAACATCACCCCATCACTTGACTGTGTCATTTAACATCACCCCATCACTTGACTGTGTCATTTAACATCACCCCATCACTACTGTGTCATTTAACATCACCCCATCACTTGACTGTGTCATTTAACATCACCCCATCACTTGACTGTGTCATTTAACATCACCCCATCACTTGACTGTGTCATTTAACATCACCCCATCACTTGACTGTGTCATTTAACATCACCCCATCACTTGACTGTGTCATGTAACATCACCCCATCACTTGACTGTGTCATTTAACATCACCCCATCACTTGACTGTGTCATGTAACATCACCCCATCACTTGACTGTGTCATGTAACATCACCCCATCACTTGACTGTGTCATGTAACATCACCCCATCACTTGACTGTGTCATTTAACATCACCCCATCACTACTGTGTCACTTAACATCACCCCATCACTACTGTGTCATTTAACATCACCTCATCACTTGACTGTGTCATTTAACATCACCCCATCACTTGACTGTGTCATTTAACATCACCCCATCACTACTGTGTCATTTAACATCACCTCATCACTTGACTGTGTCATTTAACATCACCCCATCACTTGACTGTGTCATTTAACATCACCCCATCACTACTGTGTCATTTAACATCACCCCATCACTTGACTGTATCATTTAACATCACCCCATCACTTGACTGTGTCATTTAACATCACCCCATCACTTGACTGTGTCATTTAACATCACCCCATCACTTGACTGTGTCATTTAACATCACCCCATCACTACTGTGTCATTTAACATCACCCCATCACTTGACTGTGTCATTTAACATCACCCCATCACTTGACTGTGTCATTTAACATCACCCCATCACTTGACTGTGTCATTTAACATCACCCCATCACTTGACTGTGTCATTTAACATCACCCCATCACTTGACTGTGTCATTTAACATCACCCCATCACTTGACTGTGTCATTTAACATCACCCCATCACTTGACTGTGTCATTTAACATCACCCCATCACTTGACTGTGTCATTCAACATCACCCCATCACTTGACTGTGTCATCTAACATCACCCCATCACTTGACTGTGTCATTTAACATCACCCCATCACTTGACTGTGTCATTTAACATCACCCCATCACTACTGTGTCATTTAACATCACCCCATCACTTGACTGTGTCATTTAACATCACTCCATCACTACTGTGTCATTTAACATCACCCCATCACTACTGTGTCATTTAACATCACCCCATCACTACTGTGTCATTTAACATCACCCCATCACTTGACTGTGTCATTTAACATCACCCCATCACTACTGTGTCATTTAACATCACCCCATCACTACTGTGTCATTTAACATCACCCCATCACTTGACTGTGTCATTTAACATCACCCTTGTGACCTCCATGTCCCAACTTCCTGATTGTCTTCAGGCTTCCTTTGTTCGTAATCACAGGCACCAAGAAAGCTAATTCAGAGGTCAAATCACGCTCTGTACAATTGCTGCCCTGTGATCAATGAATCAGATGAATTGGGGTGTATGTGCTCTCTAGGAATTATTATTATTCATCTCGTTACAGAAAAACTTATGAGTTATGAAGTTATGAGTTATGATTTTTTTAAAATGTTTAAAACAATAAATCCCTTGAAATCAGCATAAAATCTCCCAAAGTTGCCGTAATAAATCAGAGAGAATGGCCCAGCTATTCACACTGACTGAGTATAGCTGGGGTTATTTATTAGCCATTTAAAGTCTTCAGGTCATGAAATCTAAAATGCATAAAAGTGCATTTTCAATAGTTATATAGGGACGATAAAGTTAATGTGAATTAAACACTTGATGAAAATTCCAATAAGTTATTATCAAATATACTCATTATATTCATTGTGGACATTACGATAAACACCAGGATAATTTATATAACTTTTTTTCTCATGTTCTCTCTACTATGAATGAATATGTTTGATACCTTCTTTTATTAATAGCTCATTTAAATTTTCACCCAGTTTCATCTGATCATTTTTACTTTACCCTGTGATAGTACAAAAAAGCTACACGTCTCTCGTGACTGAAGTACTTCAGTTCTAGAAGCAGTACTGAGATCTGCAACTGATAAGATAAGAGCGTTATAGCGTGACGCAATGCTTGATAACTTTGAGGGTTACGTCTATATAGTGATACTATTAGTTAACCGTGCAATACCTGAGTGAACCTCTTAGAAAATGAATACGATTAACAGCTCGGGTATTTTAAATAGTGTAAAGGTTAGCTATAGAAAATCTTTCAATTGGCTGCATAGGTATTAGTTGTTCGTCTGTGCAAGATGAAAGAAATAATATTCCACTAGGGATGAACTCTTACGGTGAAGAACATTCATACAATATCTATTTACAGTCAGTACAAATAATATTACACTAGGGATGAACTCTTACGGTGAAGAACATTCATACAATATCTATTTACAGTCAATACAAATAATATTCCACTAGGGATGAACTCTCGCGGTGAAGAACATTCATTCAATATCTATTTACAGTCAATACAAATAATATTCCACTAGGGATGAACTCTCACGGTGAAGAACATTCATACAATATCTATTTACAGTCAATACAAATAATATTCCACTAGGGATGAACTCTTACGATGAAGAACATTCATACAATATCTATTTGCAGTCAATACAAATAATATTCCACTAGGGATGAACTCTTACGGTGAAGAACATTCATACAATATCTATTTACAGTCAATACAAATAATATTCCACTAGGGATGAACTTTTACGGTGAAGAACATTCATACAATATCTATTTACAGTCAATACAAATAATATTACACTAGGGATGAACTCTTACGGTGAAGAACATTTATACAATATCTATTTACAGTCAATACAAATAATATTCCACTAGGGAAGAACTCTTACGATGAAGAACATTCATACAATATCTATTTACAGTCAATACAATATTTATCATGTGTAAATGATATCGGAAATAAAGTGACTATTTCGTCCATCTCGTCTATCAAGGGTTAATAATCTAAGGAATTTCAATTTCAGCATTCAGGGGTGACGAATTGATTCGACATACTGAGTTATTTAAGCTCCAGAATAGAAGAGCATTTTTCACCAGTCATTTATCATGGCTAAGACTAATCCATTATTCAATAGTGTAGACACGACCACCTACCTATTGTACTAAGTATTTGATTGCACATCTATACAGTAAATGAAATAAATAAAACATACCTACCTATTGTACTAAGTATTTGATTGCACTACTATACAGTAAATGAAATAAATAAAACATACCTACCTATTGTACTAAGTATTTGATTGCACTACTATACAGTAAATGAAATAAATAAACATACCTACCTATTGTGCTAAGTATTTGTATGCACTACTATACAGTAAGTTAATTCCATTGTCAGTCTATAATCCGTAATTTAGTAGTTCAAAGATATCATTATACTCTTCATGGCAGCATTACCTGATTATGGAAGACATTTCAGGCAAGTTATCATCGACAGTACTGTCATTATTGCTCCTCATTATGCTCCTCATCATTGCTCCTCATTTACTATGGCTTTCATTCACTCAAATCGCTCCTCTTGACACGATATTGATGTAGTGAAGTTATTTCATGAATGAAATAACTTAGGGAATACTATTGGAGTTAATAACCCTATCAACTGAATAGTAATGTACCCAGGTAGCAAGCATTATTCCTGGGATATTGAGGGAATAATCCTGGGAAGAAGGATATATTCCTGGGATATTCCCTTAATATCCCAGGAATAAATCCTTGCTGCCTGGGTAAAAAAAAACATTACAAACTTTTAAAGAGATTGGGAATATATAAAAACAAAATGTTTCATTGTTTAATTAGAAAAATCTATATATATAATACGCTACATCTGTCTGTATGTGTGTATGTGTGTTACTTGGAACAATATTACTCACAAACGGTTAGACCTAGAGACTTGAAAATTTAAAACTTTTTAGAAAGTCGTGTCGAATTTGACGTGTTAAAAGGATTTTCCGAAATTCAAGCGGGTTTTTGAATTATTAACACTTGATTTATAATGGGATACATAGGAATTAATTCGACATACTTTCCAGGATATTTTCAGAGACTATCCGACAGAATGGGCTGAAATTTTCTGGAAACCTCCGGCCTATGGTCCTACAGAACGCTCTTGATTTGTTTTACGAAATTCGAACGGGTTTTTGAATTATTCGAATTTTAAGTTTTAATGGAACATAGGGATTTAATTCAAATCGGCAAATACATGGTAACATACGAAATAAATAAAAAATAAAATTTGCATTAATCGGATCGAAAAAATATCTACAATATGTAAAAATGGTCTACAAAAATGACTGTGTTAACCGTTTTTCGAAATTCGAATTATTTTTCAAGATATGACGAAAATTATAAAATGAGAAAAAAAATTCTACGCTGGTTATCATTTTCCCTCACGAAAATAAATGACATATTTTGCACGATTGAAAATTTAATAATTATTGTTAATATTGATATTGATGGGTTGGAATATGAATAAATATTCGAAATAAATTATATTTAGAATATTTATAATCAATTGCTAACGAATTTTAGTTATTTTACATAATTATATTAATTTATTTATTAAATTGAATATCAGCTGCTACCTAGGTATATATGTGAATTTTATTTCTTTTATTTCAAGCATCGAACTGATCGATGTAGCTAATTGTTTTTATTTTTCATAATGTGATTATTTGAATAATATTTGTAATATGTAGTTCTTTATACAGCTATCTTATAAAATAATGTATGATCTATATACGACAGTATTCTACACAAATTGATGACGTCACGGGGCGGAAAATTACTCTTTACTGGTACCTAATTCAGTAATTCTTATGAAATGTAATGGAAAACGGGATATGTAATGTGTATGAACAAACACAATAAGTAATGTAATTAAATATTAATATGAAAAAATATATAGTAATATATGCACGTAACCGTGCTATTTGCACGGGTACCCGCTAGTCTCTATAATATAATACGCTAGATCTGTCTGTGTGTATGTATGTTTTTTTTTAGAAAGTCGTGTCGAATTTAACGAGTTAAAAGGATTTTTCGAAATTCATACGGGTTTTCAAATTATTAACATTTGATTTATAATGGGATACATAGGAATTAATTCGACATTCTTTCCAGGATATTTTCAGAGACTATCCGACAGAATGGGCTGAAATTTTCTGGAAACCTCCGGCCTATGGTCCTACAGAACGCTCTTGATTTGTTTTACGAAATTCGAACGGGTTTTTGAATTATTCGAATTTTAAATTTTAATGGAATACATAGGGATTTAATTCAAATCGGCAAATACATGGTAACATACGAAATAAATAAAAAATAAAATTTGCATTAATCGGATCGAAAAAATATCAACAATATGTAAAAATGGTCTACAAAAATAACTGCGTTTACCGTTTTTCGGAATTCAAAGTACTTTTCGAGATATGATGAAAATTAGAAAATTAAAAATTAAATCCTACGCTGGTTATCATTTTTCCTCAAGAAAATAAATGACATATTTTTCACGATTGAAAATATAATAATTAATTTTGATATTGATTTTGACGGGTGGGAATATGAATAAATATTCGAAATAAATGATATTTAGAATATTTATTATCAAATTATAACGAATTTTACATAATTATATTAATTAATTTAAATTAATAAAATGTTTGTAATTGTTTTAATTTTTCATAATGTAATTATATGAATAATGTTTGTAATTAGTAGTTATTTATACGGCTAACTTATATAATAACTTATGATCTATATTCTATAGCATTCTACTCAAATTGATGACGTCATCAGGAAGGAAAATTACTCTTTACTGTTACCTAATTCTTATGAAATGTAATGGAAAAGGAGATCTTTAATGTGTATGAACAAACATAATGAGTAATGTTCTTAAAAATTAAAGAAAATATAGTAATATATGCAGGCTACCGTGCAATTTGCACGGGTACCCACTAGTTAGGGTATATTGTTTTAACCTTTTTTTTGTCCAACTGCGATTATTATTTGAGAATTCTATTGACTGTTGTAAAAAAAATTATAAATAAAAACAATACTTAGTTAGTAATCTCAGAGGAAAGTTTCAACGATCAATTAAGCTCACAGTACTCGGAAAGTGGGTGTTTACAAAGGTCATGAGAGGTCACATTAGTTCATATGTTAACGCACATTTTCAGAGTACTGTGAGTGACCGGTAATTGAGTGACTACCCTTAAGGGTCGTACACACGTACGGTTTTTTAAGTCTTTCCACCAGACTTTCTGCTAAGCTCCTCCTACTTTTTCCACGAGAATATAAGAAAAAAACATGTAATTATTATTTATTTTAGTTGGTATCCATGATACCTGCAGGCTGCAGGTATCATGGATACCAACTGAAATATATAATTATTACATCGTTTTTTCTTATATTCTCGTGGAAAAAGTAGGAGGAGCATAGCAAAAAGTCTGGTGGAAAGACTTAAAAACCCTACGTGTGTACGGCCCTTTAAAGAACTCCTTTGATAGCGAACCAAATCCTATCTCCGTGAATTAATTTAATAGATGAAATTAAACATTTCAGTATCGATCTTTAATAAATTACACACAATCCTATCTCCATGGAATTAACTTAATAGAAGTAATTTTAGAGGACATTTACAATATCGATCTTTAGTAAATTTACACATATTTCTATTTCTGTGAAATGAAGTTAATAGAAGTAATTAAGATATGCCGTATCAAGTGTTCTATTATTTTAAAGTCCCGACAGTCGCGCCGTAATTCATTGTTATAATGACTCTAATGAGATTGGGTAGGAGTGGCCTTGTCGTGGTGACTGATGACTACAATTAGTCCCAAGTTCTGTGGGTTCATGAATGGGCGAGTGTAGATAAGGAGGTCGATATCGACCAGACACTTATAGTAACGGTACACTGGGTACATTCAGAGGGTTTGACGGACACAAGCTGTTTGGTGATTGTGTGAATGAAAGGATAGTGATTTTAATAAGATGAGAAATTTAGATTTTATTGGTTTATCGTTTGCACGTAATTTAGAAATAATGTGAATCAAAATCAACAGAATACACATGTATGCCATTATTAGTATAGTTGACAAAATTATAGCGCTGGTTATCATTATTATAATTGACAAAACTGTAGCTGATAAAAATTAGCATGATTCTAGTTGTTATTTAAACTAACACGTAGTTTAAATAGTGTAACCTTTGAAATTCATAATCTAGCTCCATATAAGGTAATTTTTTATTGCATCTGGGTTTTCAGTTTTCAGTCCCAGACACTACAGTCCCAGACACTACTTCACCTAGATCCTTTTTCACCAACCTATGTTATGAAAGGGAAAGGACTACGATTAGACCATATACATTACATGCACTCGTTAAGGGCCGTACACACGTAGGGTCTTTTTAAGTCTTTCCACCGGACTTTTTGCTAAGCTCCTCCTACTTTTTCACGAGAATATAAGAAAAAACGATAAAATATTGATTTATTTCAGTTGGTGAATAATTGAACTGAAATAAGTAATTATTATATCGTTTTTTTCTTATATTCTCGTGGAAAAAGTAAGAGGAGCTTAGCAAAACGTCTGGTGGGAAGACTTAGAAAACCCTACGTGTGTACAGCCCTTTTCAGACACATGGGTCACAAACTCAGACAAACCTTCAAAGCCATTGATAACTTGGGGTTTAAATGAATTCCTTTTTATGCCTTGAGATTCTATTCAGTTATATGTAATTTATAGGCCTAACTAGGAAAAGGTATTTAACAATAAGATCCATGGCTCACATGTACAATTGGGAGAATAGAGTTTAACTAAATGCATTTGTCAATAGATCGTAAAATAATCTCCCACATTTAGACTAAGTCTTCTACTCTAACACATTTATATAATGGTTTATTACCATCGCATACTGCGGGAAGGTCATATTTTACGCGACATTCATTTATTTATTTATTTATTTATTTATTTATTTATCATCTTGTTATTCGCTCAACTGAAAAAGTGTTCCACCAAATTACCTGAAATTTGGTGAAACGATTGGTCCATGTCAGGTGACCTGCTGGTAAAATTTTGAGAGTGACCCGGTCAAAGGTCAAGGTCATGATCATTTATAACTCAAAAAGTGTTCAACCATATTGCATGAAACTTAGTGGGACGATTGGACAATATGCAGGAACTATTTTGTTAGATTTTGGGAGCGATCGGGTCAAAGGTCAATGTCATTTATAGCTCAATAACTCAAAAAGTATTGAACCATATTGCATGAAACTTGGTGGGACGATTGATTATTATCCAGTTAGCAGTTTATCAAACTTTGGGAGAGAACGGGTCAAAGCAGCGGGCGAAGGTATGCGCTTTACTGAGTGCACATAATCTAGTTAACATCTTTGTTTAACAATAGGTATGTTGTAATGATTTTCCATTATCTAAGATAACGTAGGTAAAAAGAATCCCCACACCATGTCTTATACTAATTCTGTAACAATTTTAAAATACGCATAAAAAATACTCCTAGAAGTAGTATTAAAAAATCTTTTTAAAATCTTCAAGTAATTTAGGTTATATAACTCTTTATCATGCATCTGAAAAGGTTTTCATACTCAGTTTAAGTGACTAAATACGACCACGAGAACTATTTATTAAGTTTTTGTTTTAAAATATTTGAATGATAATTATGATTTAATTGACTAATGATATTATTTGTTTACAGTTTGTGGGGAGGAGCAGTTGCTAGATCTGTTGATAGAGGCTGGTGGTAACCCCAGTACTGCTGATGTTCACGGTGCTTACCCTATACACTACGCTGCGCAGGTGGGAGTGAAATCATCACAGTGTTTAGTAAGCACTACCCTGGAAACAAGGAATTATTCCTGGGATACTAGGACAATATCCCAGGAATCATCTTCCCTGGGATATTAGGTCAATTTCCCAGGAATCATATCTTTCTTACCTGGAATATTCCCTTAATATCCCAGGAATTATCTTTGTTGCCAGGGTATGGTTATACTACAGAGCATTAATTGTTACAAAATAGTTATTAGATTTTAAACTTCTAGGTATAAATTTCAGGTTTACTAACATGTTAATTGTATTTGGTTTACTGTTGCAAAAATAACACCATTCAGTAGATAGTAAAATAACTTTTATATTTCCGATGATATTATATTTGACATTATAACTAACTATTTTAATTGATATCCATGATACAAATACAAATTAAAATATCGAAGTTTAAATAACCAATTATATTTATTTTCAGATGTGTGGTCCCAATGGGGATCCTTCTAAGGATATGTCTACAGGACTTAGGATTCTCAGGAAACTTATACAGCACGGGGTACCACTGGATGTCCGGGACAGGGACCAGAGGGAACCACTCCTTTGGGCCGCTAGTTCAGGTATGGGGGAATAGATTTATAGTTCAGGTAGCTACAACTATGGAGGTGAAATGAATTAGTTATTTTGAACTTTAAAATTATATATTTTGTTTTTTATATATAATTATAATTAATTATATTTTAATGTTCACACTCGCTTGGAAGTTTTATATCACATGTAGAACAGAATTTTCATACTTTAATTGTCTAAGAAAATCGAAATTTCCTAATTTAACAAAAAAATGTCGGCGATTTACATTTCAGTAGATTTTAGTGTATTACTTAGCTATACCCCGTACACACTATCAAACTTCTTTAAAAAGCGTTGATTTTATTATGTCAAACACTTACTTCGAGAGTTTGAGGAGGAAAAACATGTTGGAAAATTGTTTGTCAAACAGTAAGATCAAACACTAAATTTTTGTATAATCTTACATAAATGTGATATACGTATAACCATGCATATGAGTAATTTCATGAGTAGATTTTAATACAGTGTTCATAATTAATTTGTTAATACCTGTATATCATATAGCAACGTTTGCCAAACATTATACGAGTGTGTGGAAGAACAAATAAAATATGTAATAAGGTACAGTGGAACTCCTCTATAGTGAAGGTAGTGTCATGAGTAAAGAAGTAGCCTCTATAGTGAACACATTTTCTTTAGTATGCCATAAAATGGCTGTTAGTTATAGAAAACTGATGGCCCTTCATGCTGAACTAAAGTAAATTTGTCCACTATACGTGGTAGTTATCTTTCTTAGGACTCTACATTGACTATAGAGGAGTTATATCGTACTGATTTGTTTGTCAAACAGTTTGACGAAGTGTTTGACAGTGTGTACGGGGCACTACACACCATTCCATTATAAAACTTGATGTGTATGTTTGAAATATTTCAATACTAGGGTAAGTTACGAATTATCGGTCAGTACTACATCTTCGGTCATATAAGTAAAAACAAT